>JAQJZF010000024.1:3000000-3190000 GCA_028537955.1 Microtus californicus | reverse complement strand
TAAGAGCGGCGGGCTACTTTCCAGGCACCCGGTCTCCTGCTCGGCTAACTTTACCCGAAATAATTACACGGAAACTGTATTATTTTAAGTACTGCTTGGCCCATTAGTTCCAGCCTCTTATTGGTTAGCTCTTACATATTAATCTAACCCATTTCTAATAATCTGTGTAGCCCCACGAGGTGGCTTACTAGAGAAGATTTTAACCTGTGTCTGTCTGGAGTGGAAGAATCATGGCAACTCTCTGACTCAGCTTCTTTCTCCCAGCTTTCTGTTCCGTTTACTCCACCTATCTAAATTCTACCCTATTAGAGGCCAAGCAGTTTCTTTATTACTTAACCAATGAAACAACAGATAGAAAGATGACCCTCCTCCATCATTTCCCCTTTTTCTGTTTAAACTAAAAAGAAAGGCTTTAACTTTAACATAGTAAAATTACATATAGCAAAACAGTTATTAAGCAAGAATCACAGTTACAATATTTATATCTATTTTATCTTTTATCATAACAATGGAAAACTATAACTACCTATCCATTCTTCAACTCCATCAAAGACTCCAGAAGGATATAATATTACCTAAGTAAACAAGAACTAAGAAACTTCAAACTCTAGAAATGACAAAGACATCTCACTGCCTGGACAGTCACCCAAAGTTCTTTTGTACCGTTGGGGCATCCATCTTCAGCCTTCAGGTCCATAGTATCCAGCAGACATTTTCATCAAGCAGGAAATTCCAAAGACAGTTCAGTCACTTTCTGCTGTGTCCTGCAGAATGTCTCACAGACTCTTTCATGAGTCAGGAACCCCGAAAGACCATCTCACCTTTAGGCAAGTTCAGCAGTCCTCTCTCTGCGGGTTCTCTTTGTCCAATTTATGCAACAGTCCAGGCAAGAACAGTTTCTTGCCCAAATGACTATCAAACTCCATAAGGATCCTCTTCGATGCCCATCTTCTTCTTGAAGTAGATTAGTGCTGCCAGGAGCAGAGTGTCTCATTGTCATGAAAAGTCCTAAGTTATTAAAATATTTTAAATGCCATATTCTGCAGTCTTTGAAAGATATGAAGAATCTCCATCTAACTGAAATGTATCTCTATATATCTAGAAAATCTAACTAACATGACTACAAGCTTTACTATTATTGATGATTATCCATTAAAAACCTATATTTTCTAATTATACATTATACTTTTAAAATGAACTACACAATCACAATACCTTAATCAAGAGCAGAAATACATACACATATAGCAAAATTGACCTTAAAATCCACACCAATGCAAATTATTCATACCTATATCATTTCCCCCTTTAAATGTACAAGAAGATTTGTAAACTGTATTTGGGAACATGGGCACAGTTTTTTCTCTCCAAACTGCTTCCTGATGAATGGGGGCGCTGTTAATCAGATCATTTAGGGTGTAACCTATGTGCCAGGTTTATCTCAGTTGCCAATTGGGTGAAATAATTTTTGAGGGTGTTCACAGCAACTTTTTGGGAGGTTGTGGTCTATCATACCATATTGGGATAGATGCAATCCACAGGGTCTGGTCCTCTGTGAAAACAAAAGAAGACCCGCTCCAAAGCATCATATCCTTAGACCCAAATTTTGAAATCATAATACCCTTATGATATCCATTCTGGTTCCATTTGGCAGTCCATATAATGAAATGTCTGTCTGTACTTAGCTCCTTTACACTCAAAAATTTTAAAGAAAACACAATGTACATAATCCAGACTCTCTGTGTATTTTCCATTCTTACGTGGCTTATTTTTACTTTATTTCTCTTAATCTATAATTATCTGTACTCTGTCTCTTTAAAGACTTTACCTTTTTTTTAAAAACCATTAACTTTATTCTCTATATTCTTTTTCTTCTCTCTCTCAAGCCCACGTACATTCATCCAACAGTGTGGTCTTTAATGTCTGAATCTGTTTTACTGTGAATCTGTAACATTTTTTTTTTTTTACTATCCAGGAACATTTCTTAAAATGTTAAGCAGTTCTTAAAAACTTAAGTTGCACCATGTACAGGTAATATGTCCTGCCCAGTTGAAATCTTAACTATACCGTTATTACAGTAATTACGGTAGTTCCGACCAGCACAGTTCAGCATGGAGTAGGCACACAGCAAGTCTACATTGGAGCCGCACTCAGCAGTTTAATTCTGAGACTGAGCGTGCAGCACAGAAACTCTTTTTATCCAAGTTACAACCAAATCAGACATGCAGAGCACTGCACAGTCTGAAAACACATCTCTGTATGTCGGCAGGAATCCTCCATGCTCTTCCACCTGCCTAAGTCTGATTCTGCCATCTGCCCAGGTGCAGGCGGGGAGCGCTGAGCCACCAGCATGGTCTCAGAGCACTCTCCTTCTGATCCCAAGCTGGAACAGAAACATCCAGTCCCATAAAATCCATTGAAATGCTTTAAAGCCAGAGTTCACGCTGGCAGCAGAGCCCCAAGAAGCCACGCTTTAAAATGACACAGTGTTTTTTCTGATGCTGATGCTGAATCAGGAAATCTCTCTACAGCATGCCACCAACAAAGAGCAAAACTCTGCATTAAACTCTGTTTTTTCTCTGTTTAAAATTAAGCTCTGTCGGGTTTTTAAGTGGATTTAGTCCATCACGACTGGGTGCCACTCTGTTGTAATAGGAGCGGCGGCCGCCCGCACAGCTAGCTTTACCCGAAATAATTACACGGAAACTGTATTCTTTTAAACATTGCTTGGCCCATTATATATAGCCTTTTCTCAGCTAACTCTCACACCTGGACTAGCCCATTTTTAATAATGTGTATAGCCCACAAGGTGGCTTACAAGAGAAGATCTTAACCTGTGACTGTCTGGAGTGGGAGAATCATGGTGACTCACTGACTCAGCTTCTTTCTCCCAGCATTCTGTTCAGTTTACTCCACCTATCTAAATTCTACCCTATCAGAGGCCAAGCAGTTTCTTTATTACTTAACCAATGAAACAACAGATAGAAAGATGACCCTCGTCCATCACAGGAGCAGATGTGTCTCACTGTCGTTAAAAGTCTTAACTTCTTAAAATATTTTAAATGCCATATTCCATTGGTCTTTGAAAGGTTTGAATATTACCTAAAATATATCTCAATATATCTAGAAAACCCAATTAACATGACTACAAGCTTGACTATTATAGATAGATGACTCACTATTAACCGATATTTCTTAATTAAACTTTATATTTATAAATGAGTTGTTCAAAAAGCAATATCATAATCAAGAGCAGATTATATACATAAAACAAAATTTACCTAAAATATGTATCAATAAACCAAGATCCATACCAAAGCAAATCTTTATAGCATATCCTCCTTTAAATGTAAAGAAATATTATAGACAATGTTTGGAAATGTGGGCATAGTTTTCTCCAAACTACCTTTTCGCTTTTTGTTGGATGAAGTAATTTTTGAGGGGTGTTCAAGCAACATTTCAGGGAACATTGGTCCATCAAACCATATTAGTTTGGAAGTAATCCACAGATTCTCATCCTCTGTGGAAAAAAAAGAAAAATCTCTTTTCCAAAGAAACATATACTTAGACCCAAATTATGAAGTCAAGATACCTTTCTATTATACATGATTGTATAGCTTAGCAGCCCATACAATGAAATGTCTCTCTGTACTTAGCTCCTTCACATTCAAAAAATTCAAAGGAAACAAAATAATATACACAATTCAGACTCTCTTTGAATTTTCCCATCTTTACATGGCTTATGTGTTTTAAATCTATTACTTTTTTATTATCTTTAATCTATGACTGCCTGTACTCTGTCTCTTTAAAGACTTTACTTTTTTTTAACTGTCTATATTCTTTTTCTTTTCTTTCCCAAGCCTACATACATTTGTCCAACACTGTGACCCATTTAGAAGTCTTTTTTATCTGAATCTGTCTATATTGTGTATCTATAACTACTTTCTGACCAGAAATGCTTTTTTAAATCCTAAGCACTTTTTAAGAACTTAAGCAATGCCATTTCTGGGGGAAATATGGCACTGCCTGCTTGCCCTGCCCAGTCTGACATGGCAGAGCTGTGAGCTATCTCTGAAAGCCATGCTCACAACCCCATTTTAAGGCACACAGCCAGTCTCTATTGCCATTAAACAAGTTGTAGCACTCTGTTCACAAACCCCATTTAAATTCTCAGCCTCCTGAAAGAGCCAGAGGTTGCACTGGCAGCATGGCCTAGAAAGCTGACATTTTAAGATGACACTTCTTTTTCTTCTGCTACTGCTGAATCAGGAATACCTCTCTTAAAGGAGCTGCAGCATGCTGCCAGCAAGAAAAGCCCATCCAAAAAATGCAGCTAAATTTAGTTTTTTAGTGTATAGAATTCCTTTTCAAGCTCTTTCAGGTTTTAAGTGGATTTTAGTTAGCATGTGGGCACCAATTTGTTGTAAGAAGGCCACTTGTTTGTTTCCAGGCTGCCCAGAAGCTCAGACCCAAAATAATCACACAGAAACTATATTATTTAAAATCTGATTGGCCCATTAGCTCTAGCTTCTCATTGACTACCTCTTACGTATTAATTTAACCCATCTCCATCAATCTGTGTATTACCATGAGGCTGTGGCTTACTGGGTAAAGTTCCCAGCTTCTGTATCTGGCAGGGCTACATGGCTTGTCATGACTCTGCCTCCTTTCTCCCACCATTCAGTTTAGTTTTCCCTGCCTATCTACCCTATCAAGTCAAACCAGTTCCTTTTTTAACCAATGGTATTCACAGCATACAGAGGGGAATCCCACATCATTCCTGCATCCTTGTTGTACTAAGAGCAGTGGGCTATGTTCCTGGCACCCGGCCGCCCGCACAGCTAGCTTTACCCAAAATAATTACACAGAAACTGTATTCTTTTAAACACTGCCTGGCCCATTAGTTCCAGCCTCTTATTGGCTAGCTCTTACATATTGATGTAACCCATTTCTAATAATCTGTGTGGCCCCACGAGGTGGCTTACCAGGGAAGATCTTAACCTGCATCTGTCTGGAATGGGAGTATCATGGCGAATGCCTGACTTGTCTTCTTCCTCCCAGCATTCTGTTCTCTCTACTCCGCCTACCTAATGGTTGGCCTATCAAATGGGCCAAGGCAGTTTCTTTTTTAATTAACCAATGAAAGCAACAGATTAGAAAGAAATCAGTCTCACATCACATCCTTCATTGTGAGCATTAACTGAGTCCTTTAGTTTATAGTTTTATATTTTCATCTTCTATCCTTTTTATCATTATTCTTTACATTTTTTATTTCTTTGTTTATGTTTATTGCTATTTGAATTCCTTTCAAGCATGCTTATAATTGCTTAGTGATACATTTTGTCATAACTGTCTTAAAATTTGTGACAAGTCTTCTAACATCCCTCTTGTCTTGGTTTCAGCAATTACTAATATTTTGCTTTATTCAGTTATAAATATTTATATTCATGGTATAATTTTAACTTGAATCCTGAGCCTATTTATATTATCTTGTCAAATAATAGATGTTGTTTAAACTTTCTTTAGCTGTTTTATTTTTTTTAAGTTTTCTTTAGTTTTCTTTTTTTCATAACAATTTTAGCCCAATTTTCCTCCTTTCCAGTACAAGGGTGAAGAGGGGTTGGAAGATAATTAATAAAAAAGTAACTTTATGGTCACAAGTGTTTTCAAATTACACATCACTAGATAAACTTACATATTAATGGACAAATTCTATATATTGAATAGTAAGTCTCTAAACTTCTCCCCATTTTCCTGGAAGTTATTTATTGTATCTCTAGATGTTTTTTTTGCTTTTAAAGAACTAAAGGAGTGAGCCATCAACACCTCATTGTATATCTAGAATTTTGTAGATAGCTATGATGGTACTATTTACTTCATATGGATCCTCATAAACAATATAAAAATATTTATTTTTTTAACATAGAAAACTTTTCTTGGAAAGCCATAAAAATATTTATTTATATGTAGGTAGAAGAGAGTCAAAAAAGCAGAAAAGCAGAAAATAAATTACTTCATATGCAGTAATGCTTATGAAAATTTTCTAGTGCATTCAAATTTGATATATTTGGGAGCAAAGATATACTTATCTCATTTATGGTTCAATTATTCCATGATGTCTTAATTCTTCAAACCATGTCTCTAGCCTCTGTCTGTTGCATGAATAATAAAAACCCAGAATCAGACATTATGTTTCACTTCTAGCTTTGTCAGGACAATTATTATTTAAATATATTCATTTAGTTAAAAATACTTGAAAGTTGTCTATTTTGTGATTTTATAAAACAATGGCAAAAGTGAAAATATTGTTATCCAAGTGTGTCCTATGTCAGGGATACCATTGACTAGACCCTCATATAAGGCAGAAGTTTTCCCTTGCCAGTAAACTATATTTAATATTGAGCTTTGACTAATGCTTTGCTCCAAGACCATATTTGTGGACCGTGAATTTATTTCCCAGGGATAGGCAATTATATTGTAGTATATAAACAGATAGCATTTATTGTTCAGAATTATGGTAGCTTCTCTTTTGGAAAGTACTTTTGGTGAATAAAGAATAAAGCATGAAAAGTTTGAATATGCTATTAGAGGTCAGGGAAGCTAGAACTTTTTAGTCTCTAGCCAACTGTGATATCCTATGGACACACGGTTGTTTGGTACACATGATATATGATAGTGAAAGAATGTGTGTGTGAGAGAGAGAGAGAGAGAGGTGGGGAGTGAGAGAGAGAGAGAGAGAGAGAGAGAGAGAGAGAGAAGCACTAGCATGACAGTTTATATTTCAGAATATGAGTTTGAGATGTTTTGAAGCTTCACTTTTCTGTGTTAATTCTTGCTTTCATTAAATGTTTTCAGACTAAAATGAGCTATTTATTTTAGTCTACTGCATAGACACAATAATAAAATGAAACAGAAGATATTGATAGTTAATAAAAAAAACACTGCCTATACAACAGGACAGGAACTATTATAAGTAATATATGAATTCATTATACATATATTATAATTTTTATCCAATTTTGATTGTGTTTTCTCCCATTTCCCAATTCCTCCCAGATCCTCCAATTTTTTTTAAATTAATATTTTTTTTTATTTTTACTATATCATATATGAAACAGTGAATGTTGGTTGTGACACCCCATGGAAGCTATTTAATTTTATTATCCAAAAGAATTTTGTTGATTATTTTCTAATTTTGCATAACACACTGGATCAAACTCACTTCTTGTTGTCCCAGAATCCATCTCCCAACCCTTGTAATTTCCCTAAGTGAAGAAAGAAAAAGAAGAGACGTTCCTCATCCTTCCTACACTTCCTGGTCATCCTGCAGGGGCTATACTGCCCATACCTCCTCTGTATTCCTATCCCACCCAGCTTACACCCAGAACTCCCCCCCTCCCTCCCTCACTCCCTCCCTTCTTTGTCGGCATAAAATTCCCCAGCTCAGCCTGCTCAGGCGCTGGGACAGAACCCGAATCCTGAGGGCGGTAGTTCCTTTGTCTCCATAGCCTGCCTGCAGCAAGCAAGGTAGCCCCTTTGTTTACGAGCTACCCAAGAAGCAAGGAGATCCGATCTGGACACCAGGAGAGCCATCACTGAGGAGTGACATCACTGGGAAGGTACATCATTGGCAAGAAGACCTGATCCTGTAAAAGAAGATCCATAGGGGAGCATTTGGAAGAAGAGATGGGCAGGCGTCAATGCAAGAATTCACTCAACAATCTGAAAAACAACATGAAACCACCAGAACCCAGCGACCTCACAACAGGAGGACATGAACACCTTAATCAAGAAGAAATAGAAAAAACTGACTTTATGAAAGTGATAGAAGCCCTTAAATAGCATGTAAAAAATGCCCTTATAGAAATGGATGAGAAGTATAACAGAAAGTTTGAAGAACTGAGTAAATCAGTGAATGATACCCTAGGAAACCAAGGAAAAACAATCAAGCAGTTAATGGAAACAGTTCAAGACTTGAAATGGAGGCAAAGAAGAAAACACAAAGAGAGGGCCGGCTGGACATGGAAAATCTAGGTAAACGAATAGAGACTACAGAAACAAGCATAACCAGCGGAATACAAGAGATAGAAGAAAGAATCTCAGATTCTGAAGATAACATAGAGAAAATAAACGCACTGATCAAAGAAAACAGCAAGTCCAACAAAGTCTCATCACAAAACATTCAGGAAATACGGAACACAATAGAAAGACCAAACCTAAGAATAATTGGAGTGGAAGAAGGAGAAGAAGTGCAGATCAAAGGTCAAGAAAATATACTTAATAAAAATATAGAAGAAAACTTTCCCAACCTAAAGAAAGATGTACCTATGAAGGTTCAAGAAGCATAAAGAACACCGAATAGGCTGGATCAAAAAAAAGTCCCCTCGCCATATAATAATCAAAACACAAAGCATACAGAACAAAGAAAGAATACTAAGAGCTGCAAAGGAAAAAGGCCAAGTTACTTACAAAGATAAACCTATCAGACTTACACCTGATTTCTCTATGGAAAACATGAAAGCCAGAAGGTCCTGGATAGATGTACTGCAAAAACTAAGAAACCATGGATGCAAGCCCAGACTACTATACCCAGCCAAGCTTTCGTTCACTATAAATGGAGAAAACAAAATTTTCCAGGACAGAAACAAATTTAAACAATAAATAGCCACAAATCCAGCCTTACAGAAAGTAATAGAAGGAAAATCACTAACGAAGGAGTCCAATAATGACCACAATAACTCAGAAATCTAGAGACCCTTCACCAGCACAACTCAAAGAAAGGAAACACACAAACTCTACTACTAAAAAAGTGACCGGAGTTAACAACCACTGGTCATTAATATCACTTAATGTCAATGGGCTCAACTCACCTATAAAGAGGCACAGGCTAAGAGATTGGATATGAAAACAGGATCCAACATTCTGCTGTTTACAAGAAACACACCTCAACCACAAAGACAGGCACCTACTCAGAGAGTAAAGGGATGGGAAAAGGCTTATCAAGAAAATGGACCTAAGAAACAAGCAGGTGTGGCCATACTAATTTCTAACAAAGTTGACTTCAAACTTAAATCAATCAGAAGAGATGGAGAGGGACATTTTATACTCATAACAGGAACAATTCATCAGGATGAAGTCTCAATACTGAATATCTATGCCCCTAATATAAAAGCACCCACGTACGTAAAAGAAACATTACTAAAACTCAAGGCTGCCATCAAACCACACACACTAATAGTAGGAGACTTCAACACTCCTCTCTCACCAATGGACAGGTCAAGCAGACAGAAACCTAACAGAGAAATAAGAGAATTAATGGAGGTAATGAATCAAATGGACTTAACAGACATCTATAGAACATTCCACCCAAATAGGAGAGTATACCTTCTTCTCTGGAGCTCATGGAACCTTCTCGAAAAATGACCACATACTCGGTAACAAAGCTAACTTACACAGTTACGATAAAATATTAGTAACCACCTGTGTCTTATGAGATCACCATGGATTAAAGTTAGAATTCAACAACAATACTACCCCCAGAAAGCCTACAAACTCATGGAAACTGAACAGTCAACTACTGAACCATACCTGTATTAAGGAATAAATAAAGAAAGAAATTAAAGTCTTCCTTGAATTCAATGAAAATAAAGAAACAACATACTCGAACTTATGGGACACTATGAAAGCAGTCCTAAGAGGAAAGTTCATAGCACTTAGAGCCCACTTAAAGAAAACAGAGAAAGCATATATTTGAGATTTAACAGCCCACCTGAAAGCTCTAGAAAAAAAAAAGAAGCAACTCTCCTAGGAGGAGTAAAGACTGGAAAGAATCAAACTGAGGGCTGAAATCAACAAAATAGAAACACAGAAAACAATACAAAGAATCAATGAAACAAAAAGCTGGTTCCTGGAGAAAATCAACAAGATTGATAAACCCCTATCCAAACTAATCAAACGGCAGAGAGAAAATATGCAAATTAATAAGATCAGAAATGAAAAGGGGGACATAATCACAGACACAGAGGAAATTCAGAGACTCATTAGATCTTACTACAAAAGCCTGTATGCCACAAAACTGGAAATGTAAAAGAAATGGACACTTTTTTTTAGATAAATACCATATACCAAAGTTAAACCAGGACCAGGTGAACAATCTAAATAGACCTGTTAGTCATGAAGAATTAGAAGCTGTTATCAAAAACCTCCCTACCAAAAAAAGCCCAGGACCAGATGGTTACAATGCGGAATTCTACCAGAACTTCCAAGAAGAGCTAATACCTATACTCCTTAATGTATTTCACAATATAGAAACAGAAGAGTCATTGCCAAATTCCTTTTATGAAGCTACAGTCACTCTGATACCAAAACCACACAAAGACTCAACCAGGAAAGAAAATTACAGTCCTATCTCACTCATGAACATCAACGCAAAAATCCTCAACAAAATACTGGCAAACCGAATCCAAGAACACATTCGAAAAATTGTCCATCGTGGTCAAGTAGGCTTCATCTGAGCAATGCAGGGCTGGTTCAACATACGAAAATCTATCAATGTAATCCACCATATAAATAAACTGAAAGAAAAAAACCATATGATCATTTCATTAGATGCTGAAAAAGCATTTGACAAAATTCAACATCCCTTTATGATAAAAGTCTTGGAGAGATTAGGGATACAAGGGTCATACCTAAATATAATAAAAACTATATACAGCAAGCCAACAGCTAACATCAAATTAAACAGAGAGAAACTCAAAGGCATTGCACTAAAATCAGGAACACAACAAGGCTGTCCACTCTCGCCATACCTCTTCAATATAGAGCTTGAAGATCTAGCAATAGCAATAAGACCACATAATGGATTCAAGGGGATTCGAATTGGAAAGGAAGAAGTTAAACTTTCGTTATTTGCAGATGATATGATAGAGTACATAAGCGACCCCCAAAACTCCACCAAAGAAATTTTACAGCTGATAAACACCTTTAGTCATGTGGCAGGATACAAGATCAACTCCAAAAATTCAGTCACCCTCTTATACACAAAGGATATGGAAGCAGAGAGGGAAATCAGAGAAGCTTCACCCTTCATGATAGCCACAAACAGCATAAAATATCTTGGGGTAAATCTAACCAAGGAAGTGAAAGATCTATTTGACAAGAACTTTAAGGAATTGAAGAAAGAAATTGAAGAGGATACCAGAAAGTGGAAGGACCTCCCTTGCTCTTGGATTGGGAAGATCAATATAGTAAAAATGGCAATTCTAGCAAAGGCAATTTATAGATTCAATGCAATCCCCATCAAGATACCATCAAAATTCTTCACAGATCTTGAGAGGAGAATAATCAACTTTATATGGAAAAACAAAAAACCCAGGATAACAAAAACAATCCTATACAATAAAGGATCTTCTGGGGGCATTACCATCCCTGACTTCAAACTCTATTACAGAGCTACAGTAATGAAAACAGTGTGGTACTGGCATAAAAACAGAGAAGTTGACCAATGGAATCGTGTAGAAGACCCGAATTTTAACCCACAATCCTATTATCAACTCATTTTTGATAAAGGAGCTAAAGGTATACAATGGAAAAAAGAAAGCATCTTCAACAAATGGTGCTGGCACAACTGGATGTCACCCTGTAGAAGAATGAAAATAGACCCATATCTATCACCATGCACAAAACTTAAATCCAAATGGATTAAAGACCTCAATATCAGCCCGAACACACTGAACCTGATAGAAGAGAAAGTGGGAAGTACCCTACAACAGATGAGCACAGGAGATCACTTCCTATGTATAACCCCAGCAGCACAGACATTAAGGGCAACATTGCATAAATGGAACCTACTAAAACTGAGAAGCTTCTGTAAAGCAAAGAACACTGTCACTAAGACAAAAAGGCAACCTACTGACTGGGAGAAGATCTTCACCAACCCCACAACAGACAAAGGTCTGATTTCCAAAATATATAGAGGACTCAAGAAACTAGACTTTAAAATGCTAATTAACCCAATTGAAAAATGGGGCACTTACCTGAACAGAGAATTCTCAACAGAAGAAGTTCAAATGGCCAAAAGACACTTAAGGTCATGCTCAACCTCCTTAGCAATCAGGGAAATGCAAATCAAAAGAACTTTGAGATATCATCTTACTCCTGTCAGAATGGCTAAAGTCAAAAACACCAATGATAGCCTTTGCTGGAGAGGCTGTGGAGGAAGGGGTACCCTCATCCATTGCTGGTGGGAATGCAATCTTGTGCAACCACTGTGGAAATCAGTCTTTCGATTTCTCAGGAAATTCGGGATCAACCTATCCCTGGACCCAGCAATACCACTCTTGGGAATATACCCAAGAGATGCCCTATCATATGACAAAAGCATTTGTTCAACTATGTTCATAGCAGTATTATTTATAGTATCCAGAACCTGGAAACAACCTAGATGCCCTTCAATGGAAGAATGGATGAAGAAAGTGTGGAATATATACACATTAGAGTACTACGCTGCAGTAAAAAACAATGACTTCTCGAATTTTGCATGCAAATGGATGGAAATAGAAAATACTATCCTGAGTGAGGTAACCCAGACCCAAAAAGATGAACATGGGATGTACTCACTCATAATTGGTTTCTAGCCATAAATAAGGGTCACGGAGACTACAATTGATGAATCTAAAGAAGCTAAGTAAGAAGGAGAACCCAAGGAAAAACATATAGTTATCCCCTTGGCTATGGGAAGTAGACAAAATGTGTTTCCTTTCTCCATTACCTTGTACAGAATTGCCACCACTTGTATAATTATGTAGAGACACTACGTTTGGATACCAACTTAGTCTATTACTGGTGCTAACACAAAATTACTATGTGAGCAAAATGTGTTGCTACATCCTTGTAATCTCAGCACTCAGTAGTCTGGGACAAGGAGAATCTCTAGTTTGAAGCTGCCCTGGGGTACAAAGTAGATCTAGGTAGTTGTTTAATGCTACTGCTTTCCATAGACCAAATAAAGAGAGTCACTTCATATGAAATAACCTATAAATTGTAATACATATTATAAGACCAAATAAGATTAAAGTTCTGGCAGATTGATGTTTGGTGGCTCACTTTCTGCTTTCAAAAGATGCTTTTTCCTCCTTCTTTTAAAGGTGATGAGTCCCATGTCTTCACATGGAATAAAAAAGACAAAATGACAAGTCATTTCCTTGATCTGTTATATAAGAGTATAAATCCTACCCATTCAAACATATCCTTGTTACCTGTCTACCTCCAGTTTCTGCCTCTGATCCTATATTGCACGAAAAATGATCTCCATATAAATGCTATGTGAAGACAGTCACTCCTGCTATAGCACAGGTGAAGATCTTCTGACACTTTGATTTATCTTTACATATTTTTGTACAACATTTTAAGTGTTACGTGTAGGACATATAAGATATATGTATATATTTCCCTATATGTATCTGTATATTTTTATTGATATTTATCTTGTAGCCTCTTGTTGACATGCTTTTCCAAATACAAGAATCATAGAAAATAGCTTTATTTATGTGTTGTTACTTTCCCCATTTAGAATGAGAATATCTAAATCTAAACACATTTAATAGTGTGGAGAGTTTTAAAGAAGTCACCCAACAAAGAACATTCCAATAGAAACAGGTCCTCTATTGTAATTACTTTTAGGTTTTGCTCTTTTTCTTTTCTGAGACTTCAAGGTTTGTCTTATATAGTTACTATGATGGTTTTAGAAAATACCATAGTCATTTCTTAGCATGGCTTTATTAGTTTTCTTTAGCATAAAATCCTTTGATTTCAGCATTACTGAGTAATACTTTCACTGAGTCTTCCCTTCAGCTTCCAACATATTTTTTCTATTCCGTTTTTGCATATTTTTATTAATACTTTTCATTTTATAAACCAACCCCAGTATCCCCTCCCTTCCTTTCTCTTTCCCCCTCACTTCACCTCTTTCTTCTCCCATCCGTTCCTCAGAAAGGGTAGGAGTGAGGCCTTCTTTCGGGAGCCAACAATGTCTTGCATAACAACTTGAGCTAGGACCAAACCCTTTTTTGCCACATTCAGGATGAACAAGGTATCCTACCATAGGTAATGGGCTCCAAAAGCCCCGTTTATGCACCTGGGATAAGTTCTGGTTCCACTGGTAGACACCCCCAACAAATCAAGCCACATAACTGTCACCCACATTCAGAAGATCTTGTTTGGTCCCATGCAGTTTTCCCAGCTGTCAGCCCTTAGTTTGTGAGCTCCTACTAGCTCAGATCGGCTGTCTGTAGTTTTCCCCCATCGCGTTCTTGACCCTTTGCTCATATGATCCTTCCTCACTCTCTTTAACTGAACTCCAGAAGGTCAGTCCGGTGCTTGGCCATGGGTCACTACATCTGTTTCCATCAATTACTGGATGTAGGTACTATGATGACAATTAAGATAGTCACTAATCTGATAAGAGGAAGGATCTTTCAGACATGCTCTCCGCTATTGCTAGGAGTCTTAGCTGGGGTCATCCTTGTGGATTCCTGAGAATTTCTCTAAGAGGAGATTTCTCCCCAACCCCATATGGCTATCAAGATATCTCTTTCATTGCCCTACCCCTCTGTGCTTCCCATACTTGATCTTCTTGATTCACTCATGCTCCCATCCCTCATCACCTCCCTTCTACCTCTGTCCCAGAGATCTCAGCTATTTTCCTTCCTGGGGCCCTCCATATGTGTCCTTCTTAGGGTTTCATTTTTTACCTAGATTCTCTGGGCTTGTGGATTGTAGCTTGGTTAGCCTTTGTTTTACGTCTAATATCCTACTTATGCTTGAATGCATACCATGGCTGTCTTTCTGGGTTACCTTACTCAGGATGTTTTTTTTCTAGTTCCATGCATTTGCATGCAAATTTCAAGATGTCCTTATTTTTTACCACTAAGTAGTACTCCATTGTGTAAATGTGCCACATTTTCTTTACTCATTCTTCAGTTGAGGGGTATCTAGGTTGTTTCCAGGTTCTGACTATTATGAGTAATGCTGCTATGGACATGGTTGAAGAATGTTGTTGTAGTATGAGTGTGCATCTTTTGTATATATGTCCAAGTGTGGTATTGATGGTGCCTAAAGTAGATTGATTCACAGTTTCCTGAGAAACCACCATACTTATTTTCAAAGTGGCTGTATAAGTTTGTACTCCCACCAGTAATGGAGAAATGTTCTCCTTACTCCACATTCTCTCCAGCATAAGCTGTCATTGATGATTTTGTTCCTAGCCATTCTAATAGGTGTAAGATGGTATCTCACAGTCATTTTTATATGGGTTGGTGAAGATCTTTTCCCATTCTATAGACTGCCATTTTGTCTTATTGACTGTATCCTTAGTCTTACAGAGGCTCCTGTGTTTGAAGAGGTCCCATTTATTGATTGTTTTTATCAGAGTCTATGCTACTGGTGTTATATTTAGGAAGTAGTCTCTAGTGCAATGCATTCAAGAGTACTTCCCACTTTCTCTTTTGTGAGGCTCAGTCTGGCTGGTGTTATGTTCATCTACTTGGACTTGAATTTTGTGCATAGGTATATATAAGTATATATTTTAATTCTTCTATATGTCCACATCCAGTTATGTCAGCAACATTTGTTGAAGATGCTTTCTTTTTTTTGACTGTATGTTTTTTAAAGAAATATTTTCTATTCTTTTCTGTTGAGACCTTTGTTACTTTGTTAAGAGTTGTGTGTGTGTATGTGTATGCGTGTATGTGCGTGTGCATTTCCACTGTAAATAAGGCTTTCTTCTAGTTGTTGTTATCAAGATTATTTTTCTTTGTCTTCAGTTTTTATAACTATGAGTGTTGTGTTACTATCATACTGTTATTTATTCCTGTGGATTTATATTTGGAATTTGTTGAGTCTCTTGATACAGGGATATTTGTTATTTTCTTTGCTTTTTCTTGACTCTCAGGTTTTCTTCTGTAATATCTTTGAGTGTTGTTCAACCCCATCCCGTTTCACCTATTGTGAGTGATGACAGCACAAATGTGAGATATTTTGCACATATTCCTTTTTTCCTTTGCCTGAAAGTTTGATCTTTTTTCTGTTGAGTTTGCTCTTGCTGATAAGTTGTTCAGAATATGCACATTCATTCTCAACAGATGAGTTTACTTATTCTTTCCTTTGTTCTTATATTAGTTAATCTATCTATTGAATATTTCCTTGTGTTATTATGTTTTATTTCATTTACCCAATTTCCATTTTAGAAATTCATTGTTTTGTGAAAACCTTCATTTCTTTAAAAGCTTCTTCAAACTGTTTTCTTAACTGCTCTTTTTGACTGCTTTAAAATTTGAGCCTGGAAATTCTGACATATTTGTTATTTCAATACTAACATTCATTTTTTTCACTCAGCTTAGAGTGCTAATTATTCTCAAGATAAGTGGCTTATTTACTATTATTAAGAGCTAGCTACTGGGGGTATTACAATAAACTTTGAATGTCATTTAAACATTTTCATTCAATTCATTAGGCACAAGTCTGATAGAAAAAGTTAATAAATCTGTTGCCTTTGTAACTATTGAAAGAGATCTAAAACCCTAGGTTCTATTTTGTCTCCATTGACAACTGGAAGATGGGGAGGGTTCCCCTTAGTGCACTATGTGCAAGGGTACATACTGCTTATGGATGTTTAAGGAAATGCTAATTTTCAGAGGTACTGTTAGTTCTGAAAAGTATCAAATCACACATAAATTATACTCCACATGGATGGAGGCCTTGTGGTACCTAGTGTGATTGACGTTCTTCCTCAGTTTTGCTGTCATGAATGTGTTTAGGCTGCAGGTTTTTCATTCTCTTTCTGCTCCTTCTAATAACTTAATATATCCAAAGTTTCCTTTTAATTGCCTTCTTTCTAAGGTTTAGTGTTTGGTTTAGTGTTGATTAAATCCTGGAGATTCAATAATTTTTTCTATTCCATAGAGAGATAATATCTATAATGTAATAGAAAAAACACTTGACTTAAAAGGATAAAATTCCATCTGTATGATAATAACTATACTGTGTGTGAAGACAATGGAGTTTGATAATACTAAAACATTGGTTGGTGAGATGCCAAGCCTGTAAGCCTGAGTTTGACCTTTAGAGTGCATATGGTAGATGGAGAGAACCAAGTTCTGCTAGCTGTCCTCTGACTTACATGTGGACAGTGACATTTACCACTACCACCACACTCAGAAAAACTGGAATGTTCGTTTTTTAAAACTTGTTATGATTTTTATTTGTCCATTTATAAAACTTATATTTCTGTAAACAGAAAAGAATAAGGTAGACATCTGAGCTGATAACTTCAGAATTTGTCACAAAAATATTTTGTAACAATAGCTATTTCTGTGATGCATTGAAAATTAACATTAACTAAAGTATATATTTTCATACATAGGTATATATTCATCTAGACATAATTTTGAAATTGGGACAACCAAAATTTAAAGAGTGAGTTTCTTGCCAGGCTGTAGTACAACACACCTTTAATCCTAGCACTCGGGGCACAGAAGGAGGAAGATCTCCATAAGTTTAACGCCAGCCTGGTCTACAAGTGATATTTCCAGAACAGCTAGGACTGTAACACAAAGAAACCCAGTCTTGAAACAAAATAAAAACAAACAAAAAAAAAACCAGAGTGAGTTAAAAAGTACTTATGAGAACTTTATTATCTAGAGATTATTTTAAAATATTTATTTTTTTTCTGATGAGAAACAATGAAATAGATTTGAAAGTTCCCTTCTGTGTTTCTTTCCTTCCTCACTTCCTTCTTTCTTTTTCTCTCTTTTTTTCCTTCCATCTGTGTTTCCTTCCTTCCTTTCTTTTTTTCCATTCAATCCTTTCCTCAGTGAGAATGCAGATAATGAGTTTAATTACAATATCTTCATGTAATACCCATCCTCCTCCCCTTAATATACCCAACTTTTTATTACTGTTCTAGACAAGAGAAGACTGTCAGGCAGGGATATTCAAGGTGGTGAGTTGAAAACAAAGTTACAGTAAGCTGCATTTATATGGAGCAAATTCTGTTTCTCAAATGGAGTAAGGTCTTTTATTTCCTACATTCTGATGAACTTCCTGGTGAAACTTATTAATTCTAAGGATGCTATGTTATGCTTGCTTGCTGCCCATCTATCACTGTTTTGTTTGTTTGTTTGTTTACCTGAACCTTGGTGTTTTCTGCAGTCTAGAAATGAAAGAGACCAATGAATGTTTTAGTTAGGGTATGAACTCAGCTGCTCACCTGGAACTCTTGGCTTACTACCAATACTTTGAAAATGGATGGATAGCATTTTTATAAATTTCTATTACAAGAAACCATCTCGTTTAGCAGTAAGACATTATATCCAGTGATTAAATGCACTTTGTACTGAAAATAACTATTGTATACATGAGACCCTTTGGTAGACATGACCATTCTAATACTTAAAAGTAAGACTTTTAGGGTTTGAATTTGTATTAATACTTAACCACTATTTGGTCTTTAGGTACTAATGTATGTAATAGAACTAAGTGAATTTGCTAGCTCTCTTGCTCCCAAGATTGATAGGAGTATAATGGCAGAATTGAAAGGATAGAAAAGGCTGAATTTCTGGTCTTTCAACAAATCAGACCATCTGGTACCCATGTGAATCTGTTTTCTGCCCTTTGTTTAACTGTAGTGTTTGTCACTCATGTGCTTTCTGTCTTTGTATGCTTTGGGGCAATAATATTTTATCCTGTCACTTGTATTATTTTTAATAAAATACTGATTGGCCAGTAGCCAGGAAGGAAGTATAGGAGGGGTGACCAGGTGGGAAGTAGAGATGGGACAATGAGAACAGGATAATTCTAAGAGGATTCTGCAGTCTGAAGTCATGATCTAGACACAGAGCAAGCAAGATTTGACTGCCTTGCCAAAAAAGTACCAAGCCATTGGCTAACCTAGACAAGAATAATTGGCCAATTTAAGATGTAAGAATTGTTAGTAAGAAGCCTGAGCTAATGGGTCAATCAGTTTATAACAAAAAAAAAAAAAAACTATATTCTCAATAGGAACTTTGTGCTGATGTCAGGTCTTCTCTATGTGATATCAGAAATAAACTAAAAACAAATTAAAGTATTTTGTTAGTTGAATACATGCAGTTGTTGCAATTTTACTTGACCTTATTGAATTCCTGTTCTCAGTTGACGGACTCTCATTTGTGAGAAAGAAAGTTTTTGAAATGCTAAGTTCCAGTATTGACAAGCTCCCTTGCTTTTCCTTCTTTCATATTGACAGTTGGGAAAGTGAAAAGTTCTTCATGTGCCACCTTCTCATTTGTGTGAAAATAATGGCTGTATTTAGAAACAATAATCCAGTCCTTCCAATTGTTTTTATGCGGAAATCTGTTTACCAAGAAACAATCTCAAAAGAATGATACATAGTTGATTGAGGAGTTGGCCAGAGAAAATTGCACAGGTGCCCACACCACTGGAGCTTACAGGTGTTGCTATTGATGATGCTTTTTTAATTGCTGGTTTGACCTTGCATTTCAGACACTGCTTATTTTTGTTATTTTCTTTTGAATTGTCAAATACATAAGGCTTTATTTTGGTTACACATTGTCAAACTGCCTCTTGCAAAGGTTTTGTGAAAGCCAATACTATTGATGTGAATCAGAATTGCTGATAACTGCCAGAATGAAGCCTCTTTTGTGTACTGAAATTACATGGAGTGGAAGAGATAAGAAAGAGGTCTTAAAAGAAAACGCTGCAAAAATGTTGAGAATAGAGGCTGGCACCATCCTTCTTTTACCATTCTCCATTTTTCTGCCTCTCAGCTTATTTGATAAATAATGATAATAATAATATTAATAACAATGGTAAATGTGTCAACACAAGCTAATTTGTAATCTTATATAACTATGTATTAACAATATTCAAGAGAATTAAATTTGACACTTAGATGTTTTCTATAGAGTTCAAGAGCTAAGGATATAAAGTTGTTTTTTTTTTTTTTTTTTTTTTTTTTTTTTTTTTTTTTTTTTTCAGGAACCAGAGAAATTTGGTATATTGGAAAGTAAATACTGCACTATAGTAAATGTTCTTCAGTCCTTTAATGAATGAGATTTCTCTGGTCTTAAGCTCATTGCTGAGGAGAACTACACTAGGGATCACTTCTACGAAAGAGAGACAATAATATTACGGAAAAATGAAACTGTTAGAGGATTTGGATGCAGACTGCATTGTCAACTATTGTAATGCCAAGTTTAATTGCCCAGAATATTCATTTCAGTTGTAAAATGCCTCATTGTGAATTTTAAATTAAGCAACCTAAAGAATGAGGCTACTACAAATGCACTGTTTTTCTAGGGCATCATTTCTATTCTGAATACAAAAAAAAGACATGCAATAGAATATTGCTTTCAATGTAATACTCTTTAAATGTTTTCACCATACAATTTTGACTTTTAAAGTTATATTAATTTCTATGATGGTGATACTGATTTCCATCCTCTCTTGAGGTTAACGAATATTGTCATATTATTTAGTGTCATTCTGTAAAATTGTAATGTTAATAAGTGAGACATTTCCTCTATGGGTTCCAAAGGTCCTGATAGCCTTGGCACACACTGTAGCTCTGTGAATTTATATATTGGTTTAGTTAAGCCTATATTTGAATTAGAAAAGCTATTTCCATTTTCTGTGTAGTTAAATATTTTGAAAGTAAAAATAATCTGAAATTTTCTGTTGTTGCAATAAGCCTGATTTTAAATACATTTTTTTCTTATATTTAACCAACAAATTCCTCCAAAATTAGAAAAAAAATTGCTTTGAATCAAAGTTCTAATTATACTTTAGGGAAATCCTTTAAGAGTTGTCTTAGTTATAATTTCAATTGCTATGAAGAGAGACCATGACCACAGTAACTCTTATAAATGAAAACATTTAATTGGTATGGCTCACTTACAGTTTCAGAGGTTCAGTCCTTTATCATCATGATAGGAGCATAACTGCATGCTGGCAAACATAGTACTGGAGAAGTACCTCAGGGTCCTACATCTTGCAGGGAACAGGAAGTCAGCTGAGATATTATGCAGTATCCGGAGCAGAGGAAACCTCCCAGCTGGCTCCTCCAGTGCCACACTTCTTCCAACAATGCCCTACTAACTCCAACAAAGCTGTAAGTTCTAAAAGTGCCACTCCCTGTGAAATTATGGGGGCTAATTGCATTCAAACTACCCCAGAGGGATAGCTTTTCTTACCATTTTTACCACAATGGTTTAGGCTGATGAGTTATCTAGGAGTCTGCTGTCACAATTTCCTGACAAGTGTTTTTTTTTTCTTGATGCTTATCTCATGGAATACATGCATATTTTCATATAATCACTTTTCAGTATTTTAAAACAAACATATTGAGTGTGGAAATGCAGTTTTCATCTTATGTGGTAACAGAACTTAGTTAATTTTCACGGGATTTGAGATTTTCCAAGCCAAACCAGATATGCTTATCTTTATATTTTTCCCAAGATCTCACACATTTGTCCACATGAAAATTCCCCTCGACCATCTATTAGTAGTTTTTCAGTAAAAATCAGTCACATATAGCTTCAACCATGTCAAAAACCAAAATAACTCACAGTTCATTGTACCAATCAAAGTTATCTCAATGAATCATGTTTAAAAGAGTCAAGAAATGATGATGTTCCTTTGGTGGGAACTGAATTGCTCAAGTCTATAGAAACAATAATAGAAATATTTCTCTCATTTTCAGAATCCTTACCTTGAAGAGGCAGTGACAATTGGAGCTATCACATAACCTGAGGAGTTTCTTTCATAAGAAGTCAGCAATACTTCTAAAATTTCAAACACTTGTGCCTCGTGTTTTAGATAAAGTAACAATGACAGTCTGTGTGTTGTATTCAATATACTGAGCAAAATTGATTCTGACAAGAAAATTACTAAGCAAGGTGCAAAGATTTGCCATCATTTCAGAAGTGGGAAGAGATTCTTATATAGTATAATATGATAAGTAATAAGAAAATTTCAAAAAAAATGACATGTAACTCTAAAATATAAGAAATGAAGTGACCTGGGATTATCAGAGCAGGTTGCAAGCCTCTGCTTCGCATGCTCTGTCAGATTCATGAGGACTCATGAAGTGTCACGACAAATGCATGTGGGTAGATAACTTACCCAGGTTTATACTTGTCCACAGAAAGGACACATCGCCATTGAGAGTGACTTGCCTACCTCACAGGAGTGCAGATTACACACTAGATTATACTGGGTTTGACCTGATATGCAAGGGATATATTTTGGTGGAACTATATTTAAAATTGAAATTCAAATATGGTTAACAATTTGTTTTGGCCAACAAATGAGTAGATAATAGGAAATTTATTGTTTGAAATCTTCATCTTTCCATGTAACTCTATCTTGTTTCATTCTTACTCTTTTTCTGTATACTCTTGATTATTTAGGGACCATAAGAGTAAATTAAGGCTATCTATGTGTTTTCAGAACTCCCTTGTCAAGGTTCTTTGGAATATGTGTTTTGTTTAATTTCAGGATTTCCTTATTAGTCATTCAGCATGAACCTTGTAGGATAGAATGATTAAGATTGATGTTCTGAAGTCTTAGAAAAACATAAAAAGCATGCCTTTTGCATCATGCAAGAGAAACATATTGATTAGTTTTAAATTTTGCTCAACATTTAGCATTCCATGATTTAATTTTGAAAGTTCAAAGAATAAAATAGAATTTTGGGAACAAGAACAAAACATAGGCTTTCAAGATTTGCTAAATAATATCAGGGTAACAAAAATATTATAATGTGACTGTATGTTTCTGGGGTATTTAGAAACTCTTTTGATGTGTTAGACTAGAATTACTCTTATAATTGAAAGCAAAAGCAAAAACAATAAAAAAAAAGAGCAGCTAGTATTGTAGTATGGAGTAAGATGTTTTCATTGTTTAGACTCTGATCGGACAGCAAACACTTGCTGAGACAGTTTTTTCATATGCCTGAGACTTGTTTAATGCAGCTTTTAGCACTTTTCTGCTTGTTGTGGATTCACCTCTGTCTGGCTTCCAAAGAACAACTCAAATCCTTGCTTAGGGCACTGTGAGAATGGATAGTTTTGCTGTCATGGAGTTGGCAATTTAAATTTAAACTGCATTTGGCTCAAACTGGTTTCACAGATATTGTCACTCTGAGTCTCCTGTTTACACGATGCATAGTGGAATGGAAAGGGATGGTGGTTATTGTGGGACAGGACAGTTTCTGAGAATAGCAGGCATGCAGATTCAAGAAACAGTCTCAGATTGAGTGCAGCATTTATGCAGCAGTTAAACATGTGAGTGCCAACATAGATGGTCATGTAGTATCTTTCCATCTATTGATGTTCCTTTAAAAAAATGCAGTTCACATCGGGTGGTAGTGGCACATGCCTTTAATCCCAGCACCTGAGAATCAGAGGCAGAGAGATCTCTGTGAGTTCAAAGTCAGCCTGGGCTACAAGAACAAGTTCCAGGACAGGCTCCAAAGCTACAGAGAAATCCTGTCTCAAATAACAAAGTAATAAACAAACAAAAAATACAATATACAATGCTTACTGCTTAATACTGCATGATTGTTTCCTTAATTAATGATTTCATCATGTTCCTTCTTTTTTGTTTGCTTTGTTTTTCTATTGTTTTCACATTTTATAAGTCAGTCATATTTATGAATATTACATATCTTGTTTGCATTTTTACCTGCCTATATACTTTGTTTTATCAAGACAAGTATTTATCTGTGTAGCCTTGGTTGTCCTAGAACTCATTCTGTATATCAGGTTGGCTTGGAACTCAGTGATCTGCCTTTGTACACCTTGAGAGCACAGTGCTGGGATTAGACGTGTATGCCATTTTGCCCTCCTCCTCTGTTCTCAGTTTTCATCATGTTCCTTCCAAATCAAGCACTTACCATAATACTGCAGCAAGAGCAGGACTGGCAGCCCATGAATTGTGTAAGTAGAAAATCAGTGAAATTTATGACTCCGGGTTATATAATTTACAAAACTCAAAAAGGTGTTTAGATTTGGATGTTCTTTTAGGGAGGCATACCCTGGTTAGGTCGTTGGAAATAAGAAAATTAACAAAAGATTAAGTAAGAAAAGAAACTTTATAAAGATAGAATACCAGATAATGTTGGGAGAACTTGGGATTCTCTCTCAGATATGAGGCTGACAGCATTATTCATTATACAGAAGAAGTACAATGGTCTGTGAAGACATACACAAACTGTTGTCTTAGCCCTGTATTTTTTAATAATTTATCTTATTTTATTAAAAAAAGAAAACAATCTTTCTCCATTCCACACACCAATTGCAGTTCCTACACCCTCCCCCTCCTCCCATTCCCCACATCTACTCCCCACCACAAACCCCATCCACTCCTCAGAGAGAGTAAGACACATTACATTGGAGAAGGTCCAAGGTCCTCCCTGCTAACATCTAGGTTGTGTAAGGTATCCTTCCAAAGAGAATAGGTTCCCAAAAAGCCAGTATGAGCAGTAGGGATAAATCCTGGTGCCACTGCCAGTGGCCCCTCAGTTTGTCCCAGTCATACAACTGTCACCCACATTCAGAGGGACTAGTTTGGTCCTATGCTTGTCCCTTCCCTGACCAGTTGGAGTTGGTGAGCGTCCATTAGCTCAGGTAAACTGTTTCAGTGGGTGAATCCATCATATGCTTGACCTCTCTGCTCATATTCTAGCTCCTCCCACTCTTCAATTGAACTCTGGGAGCTCAGTCTAGTGTTCCAGTGTGGGTCTCTGCCTTTGCTTCTATCAGTTGCTGGATAAATGTTCTATGGTGATATTTAAGATCTTCATCAATCTGACTACAGGGCAAGGAGAGTTCAGGCACTCTCTGTTGTAGGAGCTGTAGGTTGCATTCCGCCACCCAGCTCCCGCCACCGGCTAGCTTTACCCAAAATAACAACATACAAACTGTATTCATTTAAACACTGCTTGGCCCATTATATCTAGCCTCTTCTTGGCTAACTCTCGCACCTGGACTAGCCCATTTCTAATAATGTGTGTAGCACCCCAAGGTGCACTTACCGGGAAGATTCTAGCCTATGTCCATTTTGGGTCGGAGCTTCATCGCTCTACCCGGGAGAGGGGAGCATGGCCTCTGAGCTTACTTCCTCTTCCTCCCAGCATTCTGTTCTGTTTACTCCTCCCACCTATGTTTTAACTTATGAGGGCCAAGCAGTTTCTTTATTATAATTAACCAATGACCTTCCTCCATCAACCCTCTTTTCTACTGCTTAGAGTCTTAGCTGGGATCATCCCTGTGGATTCTTGAGAATTCTCTACTGCCGGGTTTCTTACTAGCCCCATAACTCCTCCCTCAAACTAATTATCTCTTTCCTTGTTCTCATGTCTGCCCTTCCTCCACCTTGTCTATCCTGTTTTCTCAAATTTTCCTTCCCCCTCCCCTTCTCCTCTTCTCTTCCTCTTCTGCCCTTCCTTCTTCCCCCATCCCCATGCTCCCAATTTTGTCAGGTGATCTTATCTATTTCCACTTTCCAGGTGGATCTATGTTTGTTTTTCCTGAGTGTTCACCTTCTTACTTAGCTTTTTAGGATCATGGACTATAGGCTTGTTATCCTTTGCTTTACAGCTAGTGTCCACTTATGAGTGAGTACACACAATGTTCATCTTTCTGGGTCGAGGTTACTTCACTCAGGATGTTTCTTTCTAGTCCCATTTATTTGCATGCAAATTTCATGATGACATTTTTTACTGCTGAGTAGTAATCCATTGTGTAAATATAACACATTTTCTTTATCCATTCTTTTGTTGAGGAGCATCTAGGTTGTTTCCAGGTTTTGGCTATCAAAAATAATACTTCTGTGAGAATAGCTGAACAAATGTCCTTACAGTATGATTGAACATCCTTTGGGTATATGACCAAGAGTGGTATTTCTGGGTTCTGGGGTAGGTTGAGTCCCAATTTTCTAAGAAACTGCCATACTCATTTTCAGATTGATTGTGTGATTGTTTACATTCCCACCAGTAATGAGGGAGTATTCCCCTTACTCCACATCCTCTCCAGCATAAGCTATCATTGGTGCTTTTGACATTAACCATGCCGAGTGGTTAACCATGCAGATTTGCATTTCCCTAATAGCTAAGGATATTGAGCACTTCTTTAAATGTCTTTTGGCCATTTGAGATTGTTCTGTAGAGAATTCTTTGTTTAGTTCTGTACCCTATTTTTTAATTGGATTATTTGGAATTTTGATGTCTAATCTTGAATCTTAAGTTCTTTATATATTTTGGACATCAGTCCTCTGTCTAATGTTGGGTTGATAAAGATCTTTTCACATTCAGTAGACTGCCTTTTTGTCTTATTGACTGTGTCCTTTGTTTTACAGAAGTGTTTCAGTTTCAGGAGATCCAATTTTTTATTTTTGTTCTTAGGGTCTGTGCTACTGGTATCATATTTTGAAAATGGTTTTCTATGCCCTTACAATAAAGGCTACTTCCTATTTTCTCCTCTATCCAGTTTAGTTTGGTCAAATTTGTATTGAGGTCTTTAATTCATTTGGATTTGAGTTTATGCATGGGGGTAGATATGGACCTATTTGCATTCTTCTACATGTTGATATCCAGTTATGTTAGCACCATTTGTTGAAGAAGCTTTTTTTTCTCTATTTTATCATTTTACTTTCTTTGTCAAAAATCAGGTATTCATATAGGTGTGTGAATTAATATCTGGTTCTTCGATTCAATTCCATTGGTCAACCTATTGGTTTTTATGACAACATCAAACTGTTTTCATTGTCCTAGCTCTATAACAGAGCTTGATGTCAGGGATGGTGATACCTCTGGAAGTTATTTTATTGTAAAGTATTGTTTCTGCTATTGTGCGCTTTTTTTTTCCCATATGAAGTTGAATATTATTCTTTCAAGGTCTGAAGAATTGTGGTGGAATTTTGATGGCGATTGCATTGGATCTATAGATTGCTTTCGGTAAGATTGCCATTTTTATTATATTGATCCTACCTATCCAAGAGCATAGGAGATCTTTCCATTTTCTGGCATCTTCTTCAGTTTATTTTTCAAACACTTAAAGTGCCTGTTGAACAGCCCTTTTACTTGTTTGGTTAGTGTTACCACAAGATATTGTATGTTATTTGTGGCTATTGTGAATGGTGATGTTTCTCTAATTTTTTTCTCAGCCCCTTTACCATTTGTATATCGGAGAGCTACTGATTTTTTTTTTAGTTGATCTTGTATCCTGTCACATTACTGGTGGTATTTATCAGCTGTAGGAGTTCTCTGGTAGTTTTCTTGGGATCTCTTATGTATATTATCATATAATCTGCAAATAGCAAAAGTTTAACTTACTCCTTTCCAATTTGAATCTCCTTGATCTCCTTTTGTTGTCTTATTGCTCTCACCAGAACTTCAAGAACTATGTTGAATAGGCATGACAAGAGTGGATAGCCTTGTCTTGTTTCTGATTTTAGTTAACCCTGTATTTTTAATACAGTTTTACTTTTTAGAAGTAGAAAACTTTGCAGTATTCCCCATCAATAGTGACAGGAGATGGCATCTAGATGATGTGAAAACAAGAGTTTCATACCCTTTTTTCTCTTTAACGGTCTGCAAAAATTACAGCTGACTGCAGAACAGACACATTTCAACCAATGACAAGCCATTTTTGGAATAGTCACAAGTTGTCCCCTGCTCCTTAACTGTCCACCAGATTTCCTATACGGGAGCTAAAACAATTACGGACATCAACTCTGGGAAATTGTGTATATTGGGATGGGAAGACAGAGATGTGAGCTCTAGATCCTTAAATAGGTGGTGCCTTTCCTGTCTGTAAAAGGCTTTTTCTTCTTTGTTGAATCTGGAGTAAATGTGGGTAGAACATTTATTTCTTCCAAAAACTAAGGGTTTTGAGATTTGTTGAAACAAAAGAATAAAACCCTAGTGAAATAGGTGCGCCTAGACCACCCTGTGAGTGAAATACAACAACTTAAAGATTAGTGAGACAAAGAGAATGTCTGCACTTATCAGAAAGATATACCCAATGCCTTCAGGAGTGGCTGAGGCAATGAGACAAAGATGCTTCCAGATCCAGGGAGCAGAAACCAATGCCTTTGCTGTTGGTTAACAATTAGAAGAACCCCTCCTTTGAGAAAGACATACCCAGACCCAGTGAGCAATATTCAGTGCCCTGGATATTGGTTAAAGCAATGAGAGGACCACTCCCTCCCCCACCAAGAAAGGGACACCCACACATGGGTAGTTTTGTTTTTTTTAATAAAATTTTCTGCCTCCTCCTAGCCTCCCATTTCCCTCCCCCTCCTTCCACTCCTCTCCACTTCCTCCCACTCCTCTCCCCCTCCCTTTCCAGTCCAAAGAGCAGTCAGGGTTCCCTGTCCTGTGGAAAGTCCAGGGTCCTCCCCCCTCCATTTCTTGTGTCAGTATCAGGCCATTATCCTGGTACTCATTCTTTAAATTCTGTGCTTACAGAGCATGTCTAAAACGGTTCTTTTTTTTAATAGAAGAATACATGGGAAATTTATTCTGAATTCTAGAAAATAAATACCTTTTTGATATTTTTAATATTTTTTTATTGAGGAAAAAATTTCCGCCTCATCCCATCCTCCCACTCCTCCCCCTCCCCCCACTCCTCTCCCCCTATCTCCACTCCTCTCCCCCTCCCCCCACTTCTCTCCCCCTCCCTCTGCAGTCTGAAGAGCAGCCAGGGTTCTCTGCCCTGTGGAAAGTCCAAAGTCCTTGCCCCTCCATCCTGGTCTAGGAAGGTGAACATCCAAACTGGCAAGGCACCCTCAAAGCCAGAACATAATGCAGGATCAAAACCCAGTGCCATTGTCCTTGGCTTCTCAGCAGCCCTCATTGTCCGCCATATTCAGAGAGTCCGGTTTTATCCCCTGCTTTTTCAGTCACAGTCCAGCTAGCCTTGGTGAGCTCGCAATAGATCAGCCCCACTGTCTCTGTGGGTGGGTGCACCCTTTGTGGTCCTGACTTCTTTGCTCATGTTCACCCTCCTTCTGTTCCTCATTGGGACTTTGGGAGTTCAGTCCAGTGCTCCAGTGTGGGTCTCTGTCTCTATCTCCATCCATCGCCAGATGAGGGTTCTATGGTGATATGCAAGATATTCATCAGTATGGCTATAGGATAGGGTTATTTCAGGTTCCCTATCCTCAACTGCCCCAGGAACTAAATGGGGACCTTGCCTTGGACATCTGGAAGCACGTCTAGGTCCAAGTCTCTTGCCAACCCTAAGATGGCTCCCTTAATTAAGATATGTGCTTCCCTGCTCCCCTATCCAAACTTCCTTTATCCCAATCATCCCGTTTCCCCAAGTTCTCCCCATCCTACCCTTCTCACTTTTCTCTCCCCATCTCCCCTTACCCCCTCCCACCCCACTCCCAAGATCCCGATTTTTTGCCTGGCAATCTTGTCTACTCCCATACCCAGGAGGATAGCTATATGTTTTTCTTTGGGTTCACCTTCTTATCTAGCTTCTTTAGGATAACAAATTATAGACTCACTGACCGTTATTTATGGCTAGAACCCAATTATGAGTGAGTACATCCCATGTTCATCTTTTTGGGTCTGGGTTACCTCACTCAGGATAGTATTTTCTATTTCCATCCATTTGCATGCAAAATTCGAGAAGTCATTGCTTTTTACTGCTGAGTAGTACTCTAATGTGTATATATTCCACACTTTCTTCAACCATTCTTCCATTGACGGACATCTAGGTTGTTCACCATGCACAAAACTCAAGTCCAAATGGATCAAAGACCTCAATATCAGTCTGAACACACTGAACCTGATAGAAGAGAAATTGGGAAGTACCCTACAACAGATGGGCACAGGTATAACCCCAGCAGCACAGACATTAAGGGCAACATTGAATAAATGGGACCTACTGAAACTGAGAAGCTTCTGTAAAGCAAAGGACACTGTCACTAAGACAAAAAGGCAACCCACTGTCTGGGAGAAGATCTTCACCAACCCCAAAACAGACAAAGGTCTGATCTCCAAAATATATAAAGAACTCAAGAAACTAGACTTTAAAAGGCTAATTAACCCAATTAAAAAATGGGGCACTGATCTGAACAGAGAATTCTCAACAGAAGAAGTTCAAATGGCCAAAAGACACTTAAGGTCATGCTCAACCTCCTTAGCGATCAGGGAAATGCAAATCAAAACAACTTTGAGATATCATCTTACACATGTCAGAATGGCTAAAATCAAAATCACCAATGATAGCCTCTGCTGGAGAGGTTGTGGAGGAAGGGGTACCCTCATCCATTGCTGGTGGGAATGCAAACTTGTGCAACCACTTTGGAAAGCAGTGTTTTGGTTTCTCAGGAAATTCGGGATCAACCTATCCCCAGACCCAGCAATGCCACTCTTGGGAATATACCCAAGAGATACCCGATCATATGACAAAAGCATTTGTTCAACTATGTTCATCGCAGCATTGTTTGTAATAGCCAGAACCTAAAACAGTTCTTTTCAATGGAGTATTGTGGCTAACTTTGACATCTCTCTCCCTTGGTACTTCATGATTGCACATTCCCATAGCTTCTCACACAGCCTTTCTGCTGTGTTTAGACATATTGGATTAAACAAATCCATATGATGCTGTTTATTCATTGTATAATTCTTTGTCTCTTATTTTTAAATGACCTAAAATTATGTTAATATAATCATCTACTGAGTTCTAAAAGTTCAATTTTATACACATTCTTTTCTTTCCCTTTTTTGTGTGTGTATTTGTTTATATGTTTTGGTGGTGACAGCAGCGTAGGCATGAGTGTGGGAACTGAAGATCAACCTTAGGTGTCTTTCAACAGGTGCCATCTACAGTTTGGCTGGACAATGTCCTTTACTGGTTTCAAATTCACCAAGAAGACTCAGTAAACTGGTACAGATGTCCACTCCTAGAATTTTGTGTGTGAGTACAGGGGATCAAATGCAGATTTACCTATCTAGGTCTGGATTACCTCACTCAGGAAGTTTTTTTTTTCTAGCTCCATCCATTTGCATGCAAATTGCAAGATATTGTTCTTTTACCACTAAGTAGTACTACATTGTATAGATGTCCCACATTTTCTTTACCCATTCTCAGTTGAGGGGTATCTAGGTTGTCTCCTGGTTCTGGCTATTATGAATAATGTTGCTCTTAACACAATTAAGTAAATGTCCTTGTGGTATGAGTGTTCATATTTGCTATATCCTCTTAAGTGGATATTAGACATAGAGTGAAGGATAACCCACCTATAGTCCACAATCCCAGAAAAGCTAGGTAACAAAAATAACCTTAAGAGAGACATACATGTGTGGATCATGCTGGGAAGGGGAACAGACAAGGCCTCATAAGAAAATTGGGAGGGGGGGCGGGTGGAAGGGAAGCCGGAAGGAAGAAGAAGAAGGAAGAAAACATGAAGGATAGGGATGTTCACCAAGGGGGAAGGACAGTGAAGGAGAGAAAGAAAAGAGATATCTTGATAGAGGGAGCCATTAAACAGCTAGTGAGAAACCTGGCACTAGGGAATTTCCCAGAAATTCACAAGGATGGACTCTAAGTAACAGGGGCCAGGACCCCTAAACTGGCTTTTCCTGTAATAGATTGATGACTACCTTAATTGCCATTATAGAACCTTCATCCAGCAACTGATGGGAGAAGATACAGAGATCTACATCGAAGAACTGGACCAAGCTACTGGAGACCAGTTCAAGAGAGGCAGGACGATAATATGAACAAAATGTTCAAGACCATGGTGGTGATATCCATAAAAACAGCTGACATGAGCTAGTGAGAGCTCAGTAACTCCAGACTGATAGTGGAGAAAAATGCATAGGACCAAATTATACAGACTATGGGGCCACTGGCAGTGGAACCAAGATTTATCTCTAGTGCTTGAACGGTTGTCTAGGTGTCTCTTTGAAGAAATACCTTGTTCAGCCTAGATACAGGGGGAGGGCTTTGATCCTGCCTCAAAGTGTCAGATGTTGTTGACTCTCCATGGTATGCCGAACCCTTTTTGAGGAGTGGATGAGAGAGTGGGGATAAGGGTGGTTTGAGAGGAAGGGAGAGCGTGGAACATGGACAGCTATGTAATGTGCAAAAAGATTGTATTAAAAATTCTTAATAAAAAAATGAAGGCTTATAGACTTTTGTAGTAAACATCTTATTTATTTAGCTATCTTCCTGGCACCCACATTCCATTTCTTATAATTATGGATTTTCATGCAGTTGTAGGTTTTTTCATCTCCATGGTTATTATTGTTGTGTCACTATATTAGATTTCTCTTCCTTTGAGCTGTTCTTAAAAACTAGATTCAGGTCAGTCTTAGAGAAGACAATATGAAGAAGACAATACACCTCAAAACTGTAGCTATTTACCTATTATATTAAGTTATAGCTGTTATATATTCCATTATAAGACATATACTATTATATTTTATAATATGTCACTTACCATATATACTATAAAATTTATGTTCTGAAGTTTCCATTAGTAATTGCTCTTTTCCATATGGAAGATATGACATGATTTAGATCTTCTATATAATTTGGATATGATAGTCTATCCAGGCACACTAAAGAACAAAGTTCAGTTCAATTTTTCAATAAGTACATATATTTTAATATTTCAATTCTTTCTCATCTAGTTCTACGTCGTTGATGATTTGTAATTTGACCCAGTACATCCTTATAGTTTTTTTTTCTGTTCCCCTTTTTTTGTTATTAAATTAGAGTTGATGAATTACCTGTAATATTTTCCATGTAAAATGTTTCCTGGCTAGCCCTTTCTCATCATAGGGACAGTTCACCGTGTGCTAATTCATCCCTTCTATGGCTTGGCTTGTTAGCCTTTTCCTGTGAGATCATTTACAACAAACATGGTTACTTGAAACTGTGCTACTCTGTAACATGACCCTTGGTCCCAAATTTACCTTTGTCTGGGTTGATTGAAACCCACTTGTGAATAACAAAGAGTATGGATTCGCATCAGGTACTCATAATGGCAATTTCCTATCAGCTCTTTGCTACCTTTCTTTATAATGGAAAATGTTAAAGATCTACCATGACTTCATCACTTATTAATTCCTACCAACAATCAGAGTTTTCAATAATGATGCAGTGTATCAAACACTTAGACAAAAGCTAATCTCAACTCACCTTTGCAAAAATTGAATTAATGGGATGATATCATGAGACCTAAGTGCTTCCAAACAGGCTTTTGTCAGAAAGTTTTCAGTTTTGCTGAGGAAGACCCTTCCCATTGCTGAAGAAGTTGCCATACACTGAGGGTAGGGCTTCTCCTGTCTAATCTTGAAAATTGGTTAGTTCTCAGAATGTGTGTGAGGTATCAAAGGACAAACAAGGGATGAAAAATAAAAGGAAAACTCTAGCTTCATGGTGGCCTTACCTCCAGCTGTTCCCATTTGTATTTCTGCACCTTGCAGTTTCAGAAGTCTCAGATTACTTAAGAGTGCTCAACCAAGGCTTGTAAGAAAGAACAGGCACAGACATGATTATCATTACCACGGAGCTACTTCTTCATATGACATACCACCTATCTTTCCACACACTTTTGTTCTTATCAGTTTATCTATTTAGTTTGTAAATATATGATATTCATCTTATGTTTCACCAAAGTTTTAAACATTATAATCTGAACAAATTCTCTAAGAGTAAAAGTCACCAACATGGTATGACATTCTATTTATGAATTGAAAACAGTTGGCATATTTGTGGAATTATTATGTGAGAAGGTTGTGGTTATTTTCTGGGTTGTTGGTTCCCAGCAGCATTATAATAATGTAAATTAATATGATTTTATTTCCCAAAAGGGTATCATCTATGCTATTCATTAATTCTGAAGCAGAAAAGTCAGAGAGAAAGGAGTATAATTTGTCACTGTGACTTTCTAGAATTGTTTAGCATCCTAAATTCTTACATTAGCTTTTTTCTCTTCAGTTCCATTTATAGTATTTCAGAACAGCTGAGAAATTATCTCCTCAAAAAAAAATAAGTTCATATTCTTAATAGCTATGCTCAGATAAGGGTACTAATATATGTCTTACAAAATTATTGCAAAGATATAATGAGCTGTCTTGTCTCTCCAAATACCCTGACAATTTCTTGAGAATAAAACCCCTGTTTTCTGGTTCCTTTCTCTTTACATTGTGCCAGCAAAACAATTTCTGCTTTATACAACATAAAAAATAAAACACTGCAACATTGTTGTCAGCTAGTGAAAATCAACATAGGCATCTTCTATGTTTGAGCATCTAATTTTGGGTTTTTTTTTTGTAGTTAAAAGAAAGTAGATGCCATAGTGAGGGTGGTAAGGGACTGCATTACTGCTGTATGATAGTGTATTAGAGCCTAAATAGTGAAAAACTTTTCACCAAAGAAAGAAAAAATAATAACTTGAGGACTCAGAGTTCAAATGGTGCGAAAAGATGCGTTAGAGCCAAGAGGAATAAGGTGTAATCTTTTGTGATGTTGAGCAAGGAAATTATTCAACAGAGACAGAGAGAGACAAACTAACATACTTGATAGGCAAAACACAGCAGAAATACAGGGAACAAAAGAGGCAGAGATGTGATGATTGCTACACACAAGATATTTGGGCAAATAAAGAAAATAGCTCTCATTAAAAAATGGTGTCAATCCCAGGTTTATGTCACCAGGAATATATGACAACTCTGGTACACCTTACAATCAGAAAGTAGGGAGAGGCCTAAAGAACAATGGAATTATGTCAAAAGACAAAACAAATCCAGTAGAGTGGGAAGAGTCCCTATGGCTACCCCAACCAAGTGAGAAGCATCACCAAAGAAATGGAGGAAGCAATGGACAGCAACATATTAAACAAGTAATGAAAAGTGGAAAAAGAAACCAAGAGTGGAGGTTAATAAAAAATGTATGAATAAGTCAAAAGTCTGAAGACTATATGTTTCTATAATATCAGAGTAATTATATGATGCTTATTAATTTTGAAAAGAAAAAACTATTTATTTTGAATTTGATGTACTATGTAAATTTAATTATGAGAGCACCAAATTTACAATAAATCTTGCAACACAGCTATCATCCTATCAGTTACGAAGGTCATGAAGTCAAAGTATATCCAGAGAAATTAGGAAACTTGGAATGAGCACATGGATTGAATATAGCATGTAGCAAGGAAACTTCCTGTTTCTATCATCTATCACAAATGCAACACACACACACACACAAACCATATCCTTATACACATAACCTCTATGTAAATTGATAGTCATGACAAAACCAAGAGAATTAATAGTATTAACTATCATTGATGAGCATTGAGATAAACCACCATATATAGACAATTAAGAGCTTTACACAAACATCAATTGAAAACCATCATAGCAGTATTAGTACTTTTGTATGTTGTGTATCTATATCACCAACATTCTTCCAAACTGACACAGAAAAGTTATCTTGGGATACAAAACAAATTAACCACAAAAAATAAAACTCAATTTATTTGGGGGGAAGTAATTGATATATTGCTTCTATTAGATGTATTATATGGTTTTTTCATATTTATTTATTTATTAAGGATTTCTGCCTCCTCCCCTCCACCACCTCCCATTTCCCTCCCCCTCCCTCGATCAAGTCCCCCTCCCTTATCAGCTCGAAGAGCAATCAGGGTTCCCTGACCTGTGGGAAGCCCAAGGACCGCCCACCTCTATCCAGGTCTAGTAAGGTGAGCATCCAAACTGCTAGGCTCCCCCAAAGCCAGTACGTGCAGTAGGGTCAAAAACCCACTGCCATTGTTCTTGAGTTCTCAGTAGTCCTCATTGTCCACTATGTTCAGCTAGTCCGGATTTATCCCATGCTTTTTCAGACCCAGGCCAGCTGGCCTTGGTGAGTTCCCAATAGAACATCCCCATTGTCTCAGTGTGTGGGAGCACCCCTCGCGGTCCTGAGTTCCTTGCTCGTGCTCCCTCTCCTTCTGCTCCTGATTTGGACCATGAGATTTCTGTCCAGTGCTCCAATGTGGGTCCCTGTCTTTGTCTCCTTTCATCGCCTGATGAAGGTTAATATTCCGGAGGATATCTATGTGTTTGTCTTTGGATTCACTTTCTTATTTAGCTTCTCTAGGAATATAAATTATAAGCTCAATGTCCTTTATTTATGGCTAGAAACCAAACAAAGGTCTGATCTCCAAAATATATAAAGAACTCAAGAAACTAGACCGTAAAAGGCTAATCAACCCAATTATAAAATGGGGCACTGAGCTGAACAGAGAATTTTCAACAGAAGAACTTCAAATGGCCAAAAGACACTTAAGGTCATGCTCAACTTCCTTAGCGATCAGGGAAATGCAAATCAAGACAACTTTAAGATACCATCTTACACCTGTCAGAATGGCTAAAATCAAAAACACCAATGATAGCCTTTGCTGGAGAGGTTGTGGAGAAAGGGGTATTATATGTTTTGATTCTTTGTTTTATTAACTTTGAACTTGTAGGAAAGAAGAAAGTTGTGCTAATTCTTTTTGCAGGTGTTTCAAATTGTTTTCTTACTGACTCACCACACTGGAAGCCCTCATGAACAGCATTCTTGTATGATATCTTAGCCTGACCTGTTTAAATCTTCTTACAAACTATCCTGTTTTAAACTGGAAATGGGGCTAAAGAGACAGCTATGCATTTAAGAGCACTTCCATCTGTTTCTTGAGTACCAGTGTTCAGACCCCAGCATCAAGACCAGAGGCTCAAAAATGCTTATAATCTCATTACTTCTAGCCTTCTAGAGCACCTACACATAAACATGAGCGCACAGCTCACACAGGCATATATGTGTAAATAGTAAGTTAAAAAATATGAAAATGGAAAGGAAAAAGCACAAGAGCTTCTTTCATGGGTTGTTTGGCAACCTAGTGGTCATAGAAACTGTTCAGTGGAAATGGATCGGCTATTTCAGGGAGCATCAACATTCCCCAAGTGAGCGTGAGAGCAAAAGTGGATAGGAGATTGTCTATGTTCAGTAGGTCAAAAAAAGAAGCACCACCTACCATGGAAAAAATGATGGAGCCTAAATGTTGCATACAGTGGTCTTTTCTTACTCAGTCTCTTCTATGAAACTGCACTTTTCAGAGAAGTGGCAACATGAAGTCTTCAGACTATAAGACTTGCCATGGCTAGAGTTTATGGGGCAGAACATATCAAAAGAGACTATATTCCAAGAACTATCTGGTCCTATTAAGTCTTGTGTTCAGAATTCAAAATTAGATCAAATACAGAGTCAGTGTCTTATGAGAGCACCTGAGCAGAGAAGGAGAAAATTCTCCCAAGGTAAAAGGGAAGGAGAGGGACAGTCATAAAGGAACTCAACCAATTTCCCCACACTCTCCTGTCCTAACTCACTTCCTATTCCTGGCTTTTGTGAGCTACTGTGCCATTTGAAAAAAAAAATGTGTGTGTGTGTGTGTGTGTGTGTGTTATAGATATTTTAAGTTTTTGAGTTACTTGTAATCTAACAATTATTTCAGAACAAGTAAAATGCACAGTTCACATTCACAAAATTCAAAGAGAATCATTAATATAAAATTAACACAGAAAATTACAGAATATTTGAAGAAAACATAGTTAAAGAGGTGAGAATGTATAAGATGTGGCTCTGGGAGCTTGACTGTTTTTACTTGTTCATTTTTTATACAGTGGCGTCTAGTGAACAGGAACAAGCATTAAGGAAGGAGAATAAACATGAGAACATGTTCACCCAGCATCCAGTTGAGCAGGGTATTTCACAAGCTAAAGGAACCATCAAATCTGTTGAATGACAGTGGTGGTTCTGTTAAATGAAGACAAAAATGATCATTAGATTTAACTCACTGGAAGTCATTTGGCAAGTAAAATTAAAACCAGCACAGTAAATCTTCTACCTACCAAGTATCATTTCTACTTAATGAAAATGATCCTTTATTACAAAGAGATTATACAACATTTTATTAATAAATTTATGTTCTCATCTGTCATGGCAATAGATTTTTTTATGTTAGGAAAAATGATGTGATTAAATGAGATTCAAAATGGTAATTATAATTCCCTTTTTTAATACTATCTTCAAGTTTGAGCCAAGCTTCCCTTAATTCTATAATCTTTTGATTTTTTAAAAATTTCTTTCATTTTTAAGTGACCTCTAAATCAACAGATATCCCTTGATGATACAAAAGGGTGTCTTACACCCTATTCACACTGAATTTTAAAGGTTCCTTTGTTTCTTTCCTTCAAGAAGAATTTGCATTTTAAAAGAGGATCCTGGATTAGAAGGTTTTAATGCACACTAATCCCTGGGAATGATGAAATTTTATTCATTCCTCTAATTTTGTAAGTCTTTGTTTGCTACTTGGCAATCAATATTTGAAATGTATAAAGAATTGATTCACAAAATATCAGTGGACTAATACTATACTGTATCATTTACAATTGGTTGTAGAATAATTTTGTGGAAAGCCATCAAGCTAGTCAATCATAAGCCAAGACCTAGTCCCTACAGTAAACTAAATTCAGTCTTGAAATGTATTACCAGATACTTCAAGGTGATGTTGATGAGGACGGTGATTACGATGATGATGATAATGATTTGGAGACAGAATCTCATAGTACATCCTGGCTTAGAATTTTCTTTAGCCAAAATGACCTTGAACTTCTGATCATTCTGTTCCTACTTCTAAAATACAGGAATTATAGCTGTGTACAACCACTCTGAGTTTAATTAATGTTAAGGATTGAACCCTAGGATCCATGCTTATTAGGAACACAGCAATTAATTTGGGTCATTTTTACAAACTATTGGCACATTGTCACCAAGATTTCTCCTATGAAATATTCTAGTGAAAAGTGAAGGCCACCATGGTCAATTCAATGTATTTTTTCCTCCTTTGGCAGAGACTTCCCTTTTAACACACTGCCAAAGAGTGATTCAACTCATTTTCATACAAACAATGTAAATCAACCAAAGTGACATTTAATGCTTAATCAAACAAGGGATTTCAGTTATGTGATGCAAAGTACTAATAACAAATATCTGACAATAAAATTGACTTGCTTACAGTACTCATCAATCACCTCATAATAGCTTCAGGATTGAGGGTTATTCATAGGCATGTTCCACAAAGCAGTGTGTGTCTGTGTGTATGCAGCTGTGTGTGAGAATGTTTGTGTGCACATCTGTGTTTTTGTTATTCTACTGTAATTCTGAGTCAGACTTGAGAGTAGGGCTACTTGTAGGATTCAGTTGGAAGTCTAAAATTTCTCCACATTTTCAGAAAGCCCAGATCATATGTTACCTATTACTTAGGATGCTAGTACTTACTTTTATTTCCAGATTTATAAAATTAATTAAGAAATTAGAAAGAGCACTTAGACCTGACCATTTGGTATTGAATAACTAACTTTCTTGGGAGAGGAATATTTCTCTGATTCTCAGTACTCCTTTGTTATCTGTAGTATTTTTGTGCAGGGCTGAGGTCCCATGAACTTCCCTCTGTCTATAATAGCATGTCTACTGCTTTCGTTTTTGATTAGCTCATGTTTGGGCAGTCATGTTGGTGAGAATTTATGTATGTAGCTTCTGATGTTACCAGAATGCATCATCTCACATGAGTCTTAAAATCATTTCTTCTCTGCAAGTTTCCCTGAACTTAGGTACAAGAAGGTTTTTTTTTAAAAAATAAAAATGTTTCTATTGGGACTGGGATCTATAACTCTGTATTTTGATTAATTGTTGTTTTCTGTAGTGGCCTGTGTCTGTTTCAAAGCAAAATTTCCTTGATGAAGGATGAAGACTACACATCTCTTAATGTAAGTAGAATTGTTTATAATTAGGGATTATGTTGTTGAAATAAAGTGGTGATTGTAGGTTATCCTCTAAGACCCATGACTTGCTGAACTGAGTAGATGGCTGGATTTGAATGCCAGGTATGGTTTCTCTATTGCATGGATCTTAAGTCCAATTAAAGAGCTACTGGTTAACACCAATGTATGCATGCCACTAATGTAAAGGGTTATTGTATCATGTATGTTATAGCTGTGGTATCATAGTTGGATAGGGCTGTTTGGGGTTTTTCCTCCATTGGAAGCTTATGTTGAAGATGACCTGAATTCTTCCTAAGGCCTACACTTTCTAGTTAGATTTCTGGTGCCAGAAATATGCTTTTAAAATGCAGAGTTCTTCTGGCTTGTAAGAAGATCTCTTTTTACTAAGAAAATTAAATTAGAAAACAAAAATTATTTTAAAAGCAGAAAAGATAATAAATTTATTAGTCACCACCCAATTCTCTTTTTACTTAATTGACCCACATTCAGAAATTACTTTCTTAAAATATTGCATATATCAGTTGTGCTCTTTGGACTGACGAGGGAGGGGGACGGGGAGGGAAATGGGAGGTGGTGGTGGGGAAGAGACAGAAATCTTTAATAAATAAATAAATAAATAATAAAAAAATAGTTTCTGGGGACTTCAGATTCTAAGTGATGTTTGACAGTAACGTCATTGCCAAACTCAGAAGTGTGTATCCTAATATTGTACTCAAGCTGTTTTATAATTAGACAAAGTTAAAACTAGACTTATTTAATTTAAATGACTTAATGACTACATTTGAAATAATAACCCAATGTAAATTTCCTAGTACTTTATAATTCATATCAAATCAATCAAAAATAAAAATTATAACTGATTACATAGCTGGAAGAAATAAGTGTAGAGATGATCGACTATTTATGGAAATGAGGCAAAAAGAAAGACTAGGGCATATGCAAACGAAAGGAAAGATCATGTTAAGTGGTATTCCACTATCTTCCATCTAGCCCTGGGAAAGCAGAAACAAAGACCTGCCTCTGCACACTCCTGCTTTCTTTTGTCCTTAGTTGAGGAAAGAAAAAAGAAAGAGCTGTCTCCCTTCAGAATAGATAACTAGTCTTTATTTAGCTAGCTCTCTTTCTGCCTGACCAAGTGGTTAAGAAAACGTCTCCACGTTGCTTGTAGAATTGTGGAAGAGTAGTAGCAGTCCTAAGCATATGGCTCGAAGTGAAAGTAGAATCTCTGTAGACACATCCTTTGAAAACAGGACTCTCAAATGCCCATGGTATACGGTTCCCAAACCTATGATCTCATTCTCATAAAAGGCACCCGAAGATGAGCTGAGGGATTAAATATATCTCCCCAAATAGCTAAGATGAGCACACAAACTCATAGTTGTATAAAAAATGTCAAGAATTTTAACTATCAGCATAAGCTCTGTATAATGTAAACACATCTAAAAGATAATCTTAAATATATTGCAATGGGATAAAATAAGATTTTATTAACTGAATTTGAAATCAGACAGACCTTTTGCTGACATGATGAGATTCCTTAACTTATTCAGGATTGCCTCAGATCTGTGAGCAAGTGGTCATCTATCTCAGCTTCTATAGTTACTAGGACAACAATTATGGGCCACCACAAACAGCTCAAGAGATGTTTTGTGCAAGAAATTAAAAAAATCCAGAGAGAAGGTGAAATGAAATATAATAATATATTTCAAGAATATATTAACATGAAGAAAAAGAAAGTGGTAGTATCCCATGATCTAGTGTGTTGGGGGGGTGTCCCTGAAGTATCACAACTGGCAGGGAAGCAAACCACAAAGAGGTAAGAATAAAATTTTGTTATTCGTTACAGGGGAACTTGGTCAATCAGACTGGGACAAAACTTCTAGAGAGTCTAAAATCATGGTTTAATTTCCTTATGCATTTAAACACAATAAACCTTTGGGAGAAAAAGTCACCACATGACAATTCTCATTTAAAAAAAAAAAAAAAGCTCCAGGGATGGATGGCTACATCAAAATTCCTTTGCAAAATAACATCTCTATAGCAAAATACCTGAGACATTTTATCTTAACAATGAGTTCTGTTGACTGGGAAACAGTGCTCCAGTCTAGGGACTATAGAGGAAGAATTTGTAATAAGATAAAGATAGATTCTATTGATGGATGAAGTATATGAGGCAGCCTTCACAAGAGTGAATTCTATTTACTGAATGACAAAGCCCAGGATTAAGACCTAAACAATTCTCAGGATTTGGATGAAATCGGGTAGTGAATGGCTCCATATAAGAACATAGGATCAACAGGTTGTTTGACCACTTTTGCTCCAGCGTTCCAGGTGATAAGACATTATTTTTCCTTTCTTTGAAGATAGTAAGCCTGCATACTTAACAAGCCAGGTCCCTCCAATGCTGTCTTTAGCATTAGAATCAGAGTCAAAGAAGGAAACCAGCCTTGTCTTGAAACCAGAGCCAGTGAAAGAAACACATACTGATCCTGAAAAGAGAGTTAGTTTAAAACAAAACAACACACACACACACACACACACTCACACCCTGGTCCTGTAGCATAGAACCAGTGAAAGACACATTTTAGCTCTGAAACCATAACCAAACACACTTTGGCCCTGAAACCAGTGCCAGTGAAAGAAACACAGCCTGGCCATAAAACTGAGACAAAATGCAGAAAGGGTCAGTGAAAGAATACATTTTGGTCCTGAAAGCAGAGACAATTTTGTTTCTGATCAACTGACCATGAAACCAACCAATCCCTGAGCAGGAAAACCAACCAATCCCTGAGCAGTAAAACCAACCAATCATTGAGCAGAAAATCTAACCAATATGAGCTTGTCTAAAATCAAAGGGATTGAAATCCAACCAATTGCTAGCCTTCAAATTACACCCTGGCAAAGCTCTGCACTTTAGAAGCCCTATGTGAGCCCCGTGACTCTTCAGTTTGCTGCTGCCATTTTTCCACCCTGCCAGAGGACAACCACCCTCTTGGATTCCTCCCTCCCGATAAATCTCTTGAACGAAAATTGGGTGAGACCCTCTTTGGCCAGAATGAAGCCCAGCAGAGAAATAACATCTTTGGCTGTTACACTCCAGGGGACCTGAGCAGAACTGTAATAACTTCAAAGGGAAAACCCTTCTCTTTTGGAGCAGAGTTGTTACATTGGTGAAACCTTTCCCTAGAGCAGTGCTATAAACTGCTATGCTAATAGTGACTTTGTGGTACTCTTTGGCTTCCCACCGTCAGGATCCCTTTCTGTTCGAACTGTAATGTGTACAATAAGCATGAGAGCCTGAGTTCAATCCCAGAACCCACATAAAAATAGTAGGTGTAGTGAAACCTGCTGCATCCCAGCAGGTTACTGTGGGGGTCAGAGGCCTGAAGATCACAAGGGATCTCTGGTCCATATATCCCCCCTCATTAATAACAGCCTAGTTTCTCTATTTCTGGGAGCCAAAAATGTGATCACCTATCTTACATTCTAGGAAAACATTTGATAAATATTCTGAAATTATGTATAAGAGATGGAGTATGTTGGGAATAGAAGTCCTGGCTACTGACACAACATAGCGTTGATTTTAGTTATTTAGTTTTTATCTTTCATCATCTTATTTGTAGATGCTATCAGAAGTTCTATGATTATATGAAAAACAATATTTAAGAATTGTGATAGTACATACCAGCCCAATGGAAACATCTACAATTTTATGGAACAATAATGAAGAGGGGCAGAAAGATTGCTAAGAGCCAGAATTTCAAGGAGTTTGCTGTAAAATTTTGTCCTCTAGTAATATCAGCAGTGATATTTATAAAGGCTCACAGGCAAAATCCCCCCACACAAGTAACCCAACAAAGAACTGCAGGCAACTGATGTATGCTGGGAATGAAAAAGTTGAAATTCCTCAAGAACAATACAGCAACTGGCTGCTTAGTGACAAATGTCAGCCCTGAAAACACATCTACATATAACATTATACAGACAGAACATGCTATATTTAGGAATATATAAGTATATACATTTGAGCATGAAATAAGAATTAGTGAAAAAGAGGTTATGAATTTGAAAGACAATGGATAAAACTATAGTAAGGATTTTGAATGATGAAAGGGAAGGGAGAAATGTTATAACCATAGTATCAAACATAATATAAGACAGGTGACAGTAGCTCATGCTTTTACTCCCTGCACTCAGGAGGCAGAGGCAGGCAGATCTCTGATTCAAGGCAAGGCTGGCCTACAGAGTGAGTTCCAAAACAATCAAGACTACATAGATAAACTCTGTCTTGAGCAATCAAACAGACAATCAATCAATAAAATACAAGTGAATATATATATATATATATTAATTCTGGGTAAGAGTTTATAAATACTCAAGCTGTATGCCTAATATGTTTACTACAATCTTTTTTTTTAATTTTCGAGACAGGGTTTCTCCATAGCTTTTTTTTTTGTTCCTGTCCTGGAACTAGCTCTTATAGACCAGACTGGCCTCGAACTCACAGAGATCCGCCTGCCTCTGACTCCCGAGTGCTGGGATTAAAGGCGTATGCCACCATTGCCCAGCTGTTTATTTTAATCTTATCAACCCTGTACATGTTTAAAGATTATAATATCAGTTTCATTATCTTTTAATCTTTTACCAGCTGCCATTGTTGTACCATTATAAGAAAGTGAGAAAACAAGAATCTACTTGCAAACAAAAGTAAGTAAGCTAAATTAATTTGGTGGTTGAAAGATGAAACCATTTTCTTCTAAATCAAATTTCGGATTGCAAATAAAGTGCTTTGGGGTAAGGTTCCTTGTTTCTCGTGCACTTCTCAGCTTGTCCCAATTTTCAGCTTGTGAGGTGGCTCAGGACTTAATGTGCTTTCTTTCATTTGATGTCTTGATATTTTGGAAGTTCTCAAGTTTGCATTAACCTTCCCTTGGCAATTTGAATAACATATGTGCCCCATAATCTCTGACATATTTGGCTCCCATTTGCTTTTGGAGGAAGCTTATCATTCATGGTGTCGCTCTTGTTGGAGAAAATGTGTCACTTGGGGTAGTCATTGTGAGTTCAAAGAGTCACACCATTTTCAGTTCACTCTCTGTTTTCAGTCCAAAGTATAAACTTTCAACAACAGGGACCTCAGGTTGCCATTACAAATTGCCAAAGCTATTGCTATAAACAATAAAAATTTTTCTCTTACATTTTCACATCTAAGAAGTTAGGTTCAAGCGATTGCCAAGAACTTATTTTTTCAAAAGAATAAGAATATTCCTTTGTCTTTCCTTAGTTTGTAGCAGCATCGTATCTCTCCAAGCATCTGAAACGCAGTATGATATGCGTGGAGTGACATTTCTGTGGCAAACAGGAAAAATAACTGTAAAACAATGCTGAAAAAATATATTCACACTCACTGATATACATAACAAAATATATGCATATTTTTTTATTTTACTTTTTTTATTGAGAAAAAAATTTCTGCCTCCTCCCATCCTCTCACTCCTCCCCCACTCCCTCCACTCTTCCTCCCTCCCCCCACTCCACTACCCCTATCCCCACTCCTCTCCCCTCCCCTCACTTCTCTCCCCCTCCCTCTGCAGTCTGAAGAGCAGCCAGGGTTCCCTGCCCTGTGGAAAGTCCAAAGTCCTTGCCCCTCCATCCTGGTCTAGGAAGGTGAACATCCAAACTGGCTAGGCACCCTCAAAGTCAGACCATTATGCAGGATGAAAACCCAGTGCCATTATCCCTGGCTTCTCAGCAGCCCTCATTGTCCGCCATATTCAGAGAGTCAGGTTTTATCCTCTGCTTTTTCAGTCACAGTCCAGCTGTCCTTGGTGAGCTCTCAATAGATCAGCCTCACTGTCTCCGTGGGTGGGTGCACCCCTTGTGGTCCTAACTTCTTTACTCATGTTCACCCTCCTTCTGTTCCTCTTTGGGACTTTGGGAGTTCAGTCCAGTGCTCCAGTGTGTCTCTGTCTCTATCTCCATCCATCGCCCGATGAAGGTTCTATATTGATAGGCAAGATATTCATCAGTATGGCTATAGGATAGGATCATTTCAGGTTCCCTATCCTCAAATGCCCCAGGAAGTAACTGGGGACCTCGCCTTGGGCATCTGGAAGCACGTCTAGGTCCAAGTCTCTTGCCAACCCTAAGATGGCTCCCTTAATTAAGATATGTGCTTCCCTGCTCCCCTATCCAAACTTCCTTTATCCCAATCATCCCGTTTCCCCAAGTTCTCCCCAACCTACCCTTCTCACTTTTCTCTCCCGATCTCCCCCATAATCCCGATTTTTTGCCCGGCAATCTTGTCTACTTCCAATACCCAGGAGGATAGCTATATGTTTTTCTTTGGGTTCACCTTCTTATCTAGCTTCTTTGGGTTAACAAATTATAGACTCACTGACCTTTATTTATGGCTAGAACCCAATTATGAGTGAGTACATCCCTTGTTCATCTTTTTGGGTCTGTGTTACCTCACTCAGGATAGTATTTTCTATTTCCATCCATTTGCATGCAAAATTCGAGAAGTCATTGTTTTTTACCGCTGAGTGGTACTCTAATGTATATATATTCCACACTTTCTTCATCCATTCTTTCATTGACGGACATCTAGGTTGTTTCCAGGTTCTGGCTATTACAAACAATGCTGCGATGAACATAGTTGAACGAATGCCCTTGTCATATGATCGGGCATCTCTTGGGAATTTTCCCAAGAGTGGCATTGCTGGGTCCAGGGGTAGGTTGATCCGGAATTTCCTGAGAAACCGAAACACTGCTTTCCAAAGTGGTTGCACAAGTTTACATTCCCACCAGCAATGGATGAGTGTACCCCTTCCTCCACAACCTCTCCAGCAGCGGCTATCATTGGTGTTTTTGATTTTAGCCAATCTGACATGTGTAAGATGATATTTCAAAGTTGTTTTGATTTGCATTTCCCTGATCGCTAAGGAGGTTGAGCATGACCTTAAGTGTCTTTTGACCATTTGAACTTCTTCTGTTGAGAATTCTCTGTTCAGATTAGTGCCCCATTTTTTAATTGTGTTAATTAGCATTTTAAAGTCTAGTTTCTTGAGTTCTTTATATATTTTGAAGATCAGACCTTTGTCTGTTGTGGGGATGGTGAAGATCTTCTCCCAGTCAGTGGGTTGCCTTTTTGTCTTAGTGACAGTGTCCTTTGCTTTACAGAAGCACTCAGTTTCAGTAGGTCCCATTTATTCAATATTGACCTTAATGTCTGTGCTGCTGGGGTTATATCTAGTAAGCGATCTCCTGTGCCCATCTGTTGTGGGGTACTTCCCAATTTCTCTTCTATCAGGTTCAGTGTTTTCGGACTGATATTGAGGTCTTTGATCCATTTGGACTTGAGTTTTGTGCATGGTGATAGATATGGGTCAATTTTCATTCTTCTACAGGTTGACATCCAGTTGTGCCAGCACCATATGTTGAAGATGCTTTCTTTCTTCCATTGTATATTTTTAGCTCCTTTATCGAAAATGAGGTGGTCATAGGTTTGTGGGTTAAAATCTGGGTCTTCAATACGATTCCATTGGTCGACTTCTCTGTTTTTATGTCAATACCACACTGTTTTCATTACTGTGGCTCTGTAATAGAGTTTGAAATCAGGGATGGTAATGCCTCCAGAAATTCCTTTATTATATACGACTGTTTTGGCTATCCTGGGTTTTTTGTTTTTCCATATAAAATTGATTATTGTCCTCTCAAGTTCTGTGAAGAATTTTGATGGGACCTTGATGGGGATTGCATTGAATCTATAAATTGCCTTTGGTAGAATTGCCATTTTTACTATATTGATTCTCCCAATCCAAGAGCAAGGGAGATTCTTCCACTTTCTGGTATCCTCTTCAATTTCTTTCTTCATTTCCTTAAAGTTCTTGTCAAATAGATCTTTCATTTCCTTGGTTAGAGTTACCCCAAGATATTTTATGTTATTTGTGGCTATCGTGAAAGGTGACACTTCTCTGATTTCCCTCTCTGCTTCCATATCCTTTGTGTATAGGAGGGCGATTGATTTTTTGGAGTTGATCTTGTATCCTGCCACATTACTAAAGGTGTTTATCAGCTGTAGGAGTTCTTTGGTGGAGTATTTGGGGTTGCTTATGTACACTATCATATCATCTGCAAATAATGAAAGTTTAACCTCTTCCTTCCCAATTTGAATCCCCTTAATCCCCTTATGTTGTCTTATTGCTATTGCTAAAACTTCAAGCACTATATTGAAGAGGTATGGAGAGAGTATACAGCCTTGCTGTCTTCCTGATTTTAGTGGGATGGCTTTGAGTTTCTCTCCATTTAGTTTGATGTTAGCTGTTGGTTTGCTGTAAATAGCTTTTATTATTTTTAGGTATGACCCTTGTATCCCTAATCTCTCGAAGACTTTTATCATGAAGGGATGTTGAATTTTGTCAAAAGCTTTTTCAGCATCTAATGAAATGATCATATGTTTTTTTTCTTTCAGTTTATTTATATGGTGGATTACATTGATAGATTTTCGTATGTTGAACCAGCCCTGTATCTCTGGGATAAAGCCTACTTGATCATAATGGATAATTTTTTTAATGTGTTCTTGGATACGGTTTGCCAGTATTTTGTTGAGGATTTTTGCATCGATGTTCATGAGTGAGATTGGCCTGTAATTCTCTTTCTTGGTTGAGTCTTTGTGTGGTTTTGTTATCAGAGTGACTGTAGGTTCATAAAAGGAATTTGGCAATGACTCTTCTGTTTCTATATTGTGAAATACATTAAGGAGTATAGGTATTAGATCTTCGTGGAAGTTCTGGTAGAATTCCGTATTGAAACCATCTGGTCCTGGGCTATTTTTGGTAGGGAGGTTTTTGATAATAGCTTCTAATTCTTCGTGACTAAGAGGTCTATTTAGATTGTTCACCTGGTCCTGGTTTAACTTTGGTAAATGGTATTTATCTAAAAACGTGTCCATTTCTATTACATTTTCCAGTTTTGTGGCATACAGGCTTTTGTAGTAAGATCTAATGATTCTTTGAATTTCCTCTGTGCCTGTGGTTATGTCCCCCTTTTCATTTCTGATCTTTTAATTTGCATATTCTCTCTGACGTTTGATTAGCTTGGATAGGGGTTTATCAATCTTGTTGATTTTCTCCAGGAACCAGCTTTTTGTTTCATTGATTCTTTGGATTGTTTTCTGTGTTTCTATTTTGTTGATTTCAGCCCTCAGTTTGATTATTTCCAGTCTTCTACTCCTCCTAGGTGAGTCTGCTTCTTTTTTTTTCTAGAGCTTTCAGGTGGGCTGTTAAGTCTCCAATGTGTGCTTTCTCTGTTTTCTTTAAGTGGGCACTTAGTGCTATGAACTTTCCTCTCAGGACTGCTTTCATAGTGTCCCATAAGTTTGAGTAGCTTGTTTCTTTATTTTCATTGAATTCCAGGAAGACTTTAATTTCTTTCTTTATTTCTTCCTTTATCCAGGTGTGGTTCAGTAGTTGACTGTTCAATTTCCATGAGTTTGTAGACTTTCTGGGGATAGCATTGTTGTTGAATTCTAACTTCAATCCTTATTGTTCTGATAAGACGCAGGAGGTTACGAATATTTTTTTGTAACTGTGCAAGTTTGCTTTGTTACCGAGTATGTGGTCAATTTTCGAGAAGGTTCCATGAGCTGCAGAGAAGAAGGTATATTCTTTCCTATTTGGGCGGAATGTTCTATAGATGTCTGTTAAGTCCATTTGATTCATTAACTCCATTAATTCTCTAATTTCTCTGTTAGGTTTCTGTCTGATTGACCTGTCCATTGGTGAGAGAGGAGTGTTGAAGTCTCCTACTATTAGTGTGTGTGGTTTGATGGCAGCCTTGAGTTTTAGTAATGTTTCTTTTACGTATGTGGGTGCTTTTATATTAGGGGCATAGATATTCAGGATTGAGACTTCATCCTGATGAATTGTTCCCGTTATGAGTATAAAATGTCCCTCTCTATCTTTTCTGATTGATTTAAGTTGAAGTCTACTTTGTTCGAATTTAGTACAGCCACAACTGCTTGTTTCTTGGGTCCATTTGCTTGATAAGCCTTTTCCCAGCCCTTTACTCTGAGTAGAAGTCTGTCTTTGTGGTTGAGGTGTGTTTCTTGTAAACAGCAGAATGTTGGATCCTGTTTCGTATCCAATCTTTTAGCCTGTGCCTTTTTATAGGTGAGTTGAGCCCATTGACATTAAGTGATATTAATGACCAGTGGTTGTTAACTCCGGTCACTTTTTTAGACATAGAGTTTGTGTGTTTCCCTTCTTTGAGTTGTGCTGGTGAATGGTCTCTAGATGTTTGAGTTATTTTGGTCATTGTTGGACTCCTTGCTTTGTGATTTTCCTTCTATTATTTTCTGTAAGGCTGGATTTGTGGCTACGTATTGCTTAAATTTGTTTTTATCCTGGAAAATTTTGTTTTCTCCATTTATAGTGAATGAAAGCTTGGCTGGGTATAGTAGTCTGGGCTTGCATCCATGGTCTCTTAGTTTCTGAAGTACATCTATCCAGGACCTTCTGGCTTTCATGGTTTCCATAGAGAAGTCAGGTGTAAGTCTGATATGTTTTCCTTTATAAGTAAGTTCACCCTTTTCCTTTGCAGCTCTTAATATTCTTTCTTTATTCTGTATGTTTTGTGTTTTGATTATTATATGGTGAGGAGATTTTTTTTTTGGTCCAGTCTATTCGGTGTTCTGTATGCTTCTTGAACCTTCAAAGGAATATCTTTCTTTAGGTTGGGAAAGTTTTCTTCTATAATTTTATTAAATATATTTTCTGGACAATTGAGCTGTACTTCTCCTTCTTCTATCCCAATTATTCTTAGGTTTGGTCTTTTTATTGTGTCCCAGATTTCCTGAATGTTTTGTGATGAAAATTTGTTGGTTTTGCTATTTTCTTTGATCAGTGTGTTTATTTTCTCTATGGTATCTTCAGTGTCTGACATTCTTTCTTCTATCTCTTGTAATCTGTTGTTAGTACTTGCTCTGTAGTTCCTGTTTGTTTACTCAGATTTTCCATTTCCATCCTTCCCTCGGCTTGTGTTTTCTTCATTGCTTCCATTTCATTCTTCAAGTCTTGAACTGCTTCCCTTACCTGTCTGATTGCTTTTTCTTGTTTCTCTTGGTTTTCTTGGGTGTCTTTGAGCAATTTATTCATTTCCTCTACCCTGTTGTTTGTAATCTCTAATTGTTTATGGCAGTTTTTCACCTCCTGTTTAAGGTCTTTTATTAATTTCATATAGTTCAATTTTGAGTCGATTTCTTCTAATTCTTCTGGAGTAGGGTGTACAATTCTTATTTTGGGATCCCTGGATTCTGGTGATGTCATGTTGCCTTTCAGGTTGTTGAGGGAATTTTTGCATTGGCGCCTTCCCATCTCTTCCTTCCAATGGAGCCCAGAGAGGCCTGGTGTCTTGGTCCAGTCTTTGCTGTGATTGACTTTCTGGGTGTATCTCTTCAGTGTAGAAGGAGGAACCGTTCCTGTCCAGATGGAACTCCTCCGCACCAAATCATGGACGCCTGGTAGTCCAATGACCCAAGGACACAGGGGGGAACTTGGGGGGCAGGGTGGGTACGAGTAGAACACAGGACACCCTGCAGCAAAAGCTGAAGGTGCAAGTGCACTCTTTCCAGTGGTCCTTGAGGTCTGCCCCGTAGGTAGTCTCTCACCGGTCTGGGTGGGTAGTCTTAGTGTAGGAGCAGAAAACTGTTCCTGAGCAAAGGACCTTGCAGAAAACACAGGCTTGGGGGGTCATGTGTAAGAAAGACAGCCCTGCAGAAGGAGCTGAGGGAGGGGTGTTTGTGTTCTCTTCTGGGACAATCCCCCCTGGATAGCACACACTCACCCATCCAGATGGGATTCCTCAGCAACTAAACAGGGCCGCCTGGTAGCCCAATGATCCGGGGACAAAAGGGTGAACGGAGCAGGGATGGGTGGTATCCAGAGGACCAGAGGAGCGGCTGGTTCACAGGCTGAGGGTGCCGGGCTCCCTTACAGGGGACCCTGAGGCCTGCCCAGTAGGCAGGCACTCAAGGCTCTGGGTGGGTAACCTTAGTGTAGGAGCTTAAAACTGATCTTGAGCACTGGTCCTAGCATACAGCAGAGCAGGGATGGGGAGGGGTGCTGGGGGCTGTGTCCTGCCTAAGAAAGACAGCCCTGCAGAAGGAGCTGGGGAGGAGGGCTTGTGCTCTCTTCCGGGACAATCTGCCCCTGGATAGCACACACTCATCCATCCAGATGGGATTCCTCAGCAACTAAACAGGGCTGCCTGGTAGCCCAATGATTCGGGGATGAAAGGGTGAATGGAGCAGGGATGGGTGGTATCCAGAAGACCAGAGGAGCAGCTGGTGCACAGGCTGAAGGTGCTGGGCTCCCTTACAGGCGACCCTGAGGCCTGCCCGGTAGGCAGGCACTCACCGCTCTCGCATATATTTGCCCATGAATATGGTCTTCCACATTGCTTATTGCCTCTTTTCAGTATAAAACTCAGAATCACACAATCGAGTCACACTCTCAATCTCATTGATCATTATATAAATAGGATATTTATATAATTTTTACAGAAGTACAATATGTTTACTTTATCCTATAGAGTCAGAAAAATGCATGATAACACAAATATTAATATATAATTTCATACACATATTTCTTAGTATCAAAACAGCGGTCTGTGGTCTGTAAGTTCCTCTCTTCTTTCTAACTGCATGAATATTCATTGTTTCTTGCATACCATTGATGCTCCAAATATTGAAGGTGAAGCTTGCACATCAATGAGGCTGCATTATCAACCTAGAGAAGAGCACTTTGATTATGTTTTTACATCTGAGCAATGAATTTGGGAAGTCAAATCACCTTGGGTTACAACAATATAAGGAAAATAATCACATATATATGGCTACACACTGAAAAGTCACAGTGTCACATTTTTTCTGTCTGTGGAGGAAAAGATGAATCACAAACCATAATAGAATTATTAAAACATAATTTTCTAAATTTCCATGGAATTCAGAGCAAGTGCAAGTATTCTATTGTATTATCTTAGAAGAGGGAGGGAGAGAGGAGGGGGAGGAGGAGGAGGAGGAGGAGGAGGAGGAGGAGGAGGAGGAAGAAGAAGAGGTAGAGGAAGAGGCATAGCAAGAAGAAGAAGAAGAAGAAGAAGAAGAAGAAGAAGAAGAAGAAGAAGAAGAAGAAGAAGAAGAAGAAGAAGAAAAGAAGAAGAAGAAAAATACATTACTGAGAATAAGCCCACTGATCAGTCAGTCAGGACTTAGGTTACAAATGCAAAAATACATGACTCTCTGATAGCACTGCTTCCATAAAAGAGTAGCCAGAAGATGATACCTAGATGAAACAAAAGAGAAGAAAAAACAAGCAGACTTCTTCTTGGAGATTTTTGGTAGCAACAGATATTTGCTTAGTATTTTAGAAAAGACTTTAATTATTATGTATGTGTATGTGTTCATTTATGTCCACTTGTAAGGATGTGTACAAGAGTGCAGGTGTCAGTGAAGTCATAGAATGTATTGGATCTCCTGGACCTGCAATTCCAGGCCACTGTGAGCCATGTGATGTAGATGACATGAACCTAACTCATGCTATTTACAAGCAATCCTTAGCCACTGAGCCATCTCTCCAGCTCTCAAATTTTTTTTAATATTTATAAGTGTGTCCACCTTTGCACCCATGTGTTACCCACTCAAAAAATCACACAATACAGTGTAGGCAGAGATGTAAATTAATAGTTGGTTTCCTCAGGAACAACAACAAAACATGCTTCAACAAACAGCTTATGAAAGAATTCAACTTGTTAGTTTGTTTTGCCTTCATTTAGGGATAATGGGAATGGAACCAAGGTCCTATCATCTACTAGGTGAGCACTCTACTGCTAAGCTACTAGGCTTCACACTAATATTTGATAGAATACAACTTAATGCTTCCTTCATGGTAATAACCTTCAAATATCGCTCTTACTCTCAGATATGGGTTAAATGTTTATTCTGACAAAAGGGTATAGAAACTCAACTGTGTATGTATAAATATGATTACTCACGTACTTTTCTGCATGAGTTTGAGTTGATTAAATATCTAGAGAGTCACATCACTTTGATATCTGCTTTATGATTGAAAAGCAAAATCCCACATGCAGGCATATTTTAAAATAGTCACAAGTTTTAACAAGAGAGGTGTAAAATGCATAATTCGGTGTTATATGTTTAGATGACATAAATCTGTGTTTGGCATTTTCTAAATAAAAGCCTAGCAGACAAAAAGGGACAAAGACTTCAGCACTAGTACTAAGAATTTGGAAAACAAAAATGCAATCAAAGAAAAACCTAATAGGTGCTTAATAAATTAAGTACTTTAAACTCATCTACCTTGAACAGCCACACAAATGTGTCAGGAGAACCTTCCTTTACTGTATCTTAGAGTTTGTAGTTGTCCATGGCATTCCAGAAAAGAGCACACATTTCAACCCATATATTAAAATGTTCTATTTTAATCAGAACTGTCTTTGAGCTGCAACCTTGACAGTAATTCTGCAAGAACATGAAATTAATAAGAAGAGGAGGAGGAAGAAGAAGGAGAAGAAAAGAAAGAAACAATAGCAACAAAAAGTTCTTATTTTTTTAGCCTATACAATTAAAGGTTTGAGGATTTAAAATTTTCCACCCACCTCTTACATTCAGTAGCTCTACACTTAACACAAAAGGCAGATGGCCTGTTTAATTCCCACACTGTACATCTGTTTTGATTTCTTTTGCAGCAAATAGACTAAGGTATCTATGGAATTAACAAGATAGTTTTATTTAAAAGAAACCATACTTTAAAATTCTACATTCACTGGGAAGCCATTCAAATTGCCAATATTTTATTTGCAAATAAGGAATAGCAACTTTATTTTATATTATAACATCAGATACAAGTGAATATAAATAACAAAAATAATGTTAAAAATATAAACAAATATTACTTTTATTATTTATATTCACTTGCATCTGATACCCCTATCTGATAACAGTAGGTACAGTGTTACCCTAACATGCATGAAGCATTGGATGCAATCCCTAGCACTAAGTGTTTGTGGTAACATGCTCTACTCTAATCCAACACTTGGGAGGTACAAAAAGGTGTAGAAATTTAAGATCATTCTTGACTATATATTGAATTCAAGATCATTAGAGATTTAAGAGCTCCTGTCTCACAGATAAAAATATGTTAAAATGGGGCTTCAGAGATGGCTCAGTGGTTAAGAGCATTCCCTGCTCTTCCAAAGGTCCTGAGTTCAATTCCCAGCAACCACATGGTCACTCACAACCATCTGTAATAAGGTCTGGTGCCTTCTTCTGGCCTGCAGACATACACACAGACAGAATATTGTATACATAATAAATAAATAAATGTTTTTTAAAAATATGTTAAAATAGCATGTATTCATCTCTGTTAATCCATGATGTGTTCCCTCTATAACTGAAACAAACAAACACACAACAAACACACAGACAAACTACAACAACTCCACAGACAAACTGCAATCATTTTCATGGCCCTGAAGCTTAATGTCCTATGGATGAGTTCCTATGTGTCATACATAAATAACTCTCTTGTATGATCCTGAACTTAGCTAAACCATTGGTATTTTCCAAATCTATTTCATTAAAAGTTTTAAAGTATATTCATCTTAAGAAAGTAACACAGAATTTAGAAAGGCATATATGAAAGCTTTTTTAAGTTAAGTTAGAATCTTTTAGTAGTTTATGAACATGGGAGTCACTAGGACATGGCCTTATTAAATTTCACTTCATATATTATGTTGTGATGACAAGAAAGGAAAGGTCCTTGCTTTATCTATTCACTGTTTTTCTTAATGTACACAAACTTCATCACAACAGTGATCTTGTGCATAACTACTCCACAAACACTCCAATGCCACAGAGATGACTTTGATAATACTCCTAAACTCTATTCACTGGCAATGAGAGTTTCTTATAACCTTAGTCAAGGAAAAATAAAACCTACTAACTATTGATTTACAGGGACTATGAAATCTTGTAGAGATTATCGCTTTGCATTTGGTGAAGGAAAAGAGATGTTTCTTATGACGTATTCAGAAAGTCCTTGAGCCACAGTTGACCAGTTTCAACTCGAAAGATCCCTGTGTAATCCTGGAGAATAAGTGACCAGCTTGGAAGACCAAGGTCAGCATTTGCTCACACCTCCCATTTCTTTCCCTTTCAATCTCTTTTCTAAGGTATAGTGGGATTACACACACACACACACAAATGTCTGCCTGTCTGTCTGTATGTATGTATGCATGTATGTATGTATGACATCTCTATTAAGAAGGTAATTCTCTCCTGCCTCAGAAAAACTGAAATCCTTCGGTGGAAGACATCCTAGCCTCTAGGATTCCCACTTTTTAAAAAAAAAATCTGTAACCTAGTTTTCTTAGTCTTTTAATTAATTTATTTAGTTATTTTTATTTCATACATGTTGGTGTTTTGCCATAAGTGTCAGGTTCCCAGAACTGGAATTACAGACAGTAGCAAATTGTCATGTTGGTGTTGGAAATTGAAACCCTGGTCCTCTGAATGAGGAGTCAATGCCCTTAACCCCTGAGCCATTTCTCCACTCTACAGGATTCTCACTTTTATGAGCACATGTACAAGTCACTGTTGACCGAGCGCCATTCTGTTGACTGAGTTTCTGTTCCAGCCAGTTCTACCCAGTAAGGCAGCCATTCAGCCACAAAGAAATACACAGAGGTCTATATTAATTATAAACTGATTGGCCTAGTCAATCAGGCTTCTTATTAACTAGTCCTTATAACTTATATTAGCCCATAATTTTTGTCTGGGCAGCTTGATACCTTTTTCTGCGAGGCAGTCACATCCTGGGTTCTCTGTGTCTGGGAAACAACTGCAAACTAAGCTTTCTTATTTCCAGAATTTTTGTTCTTGTTGCCCAGCCTCTATTTCCTGCCTGGTTGTCCTGTGTATACTCCCTGCCTGGCTACTGGCCAATCAGCATTTTATTAAAATACAATTGATAGGGTACAAACCATTGTCCCACAGCAAGTCAACAAAGGTTAATAGTCAAATGATCACGGTATATTCATTCACTTCCCAATAGCATGATAGCCAACATCAAATCAACTACGTAGTAGTTCAGATCACACTGTCAAATTTCAAGGCAAACACCTGTGAAAACCACTAAAGTCTACAACCGACCAGCAGCCTCATTCTCGGGCTCTGTAACTGTCATTTACAGTGTGACTTGGGCGGGATTGTCCTTAAGTGCTCCAAGTGATATTTCATTATTTCATTTTCAGTGACATAAAGTCTCAAGAAATTCAAGGAATCCTTTGTTTAGTAGTCATATGATAATTTTCCTGCGATAGTGCCTCTACAAAGAATATATGAGAAGAGATTAGCACTACAGTGCAAACCTATACATTGAAGTAAATGGTTTTCCAAAAGAGATTTATAGAAAAAAAGACATTATAAATTCTGTTAACATGCAGAGAACTTTGATCAGTATGCTTATATTGCATAGCAAGAATAAGAATTTGATTGTTAATTCAGATAGGAAGAATATATTCAGTAAATACCTGGATACCTGAAAATGTCTAAGTTGCTTATGGTTGAGGACACAAACATCATAGTCCAGGAAATGAACATTAATGCAAGCTGTAAAATTTACTAGTTATGTGCTTTAAATTTGCTGAGCCATAATTTCATCTCTACAAAATGGATACAATACAATGACAGTTATTAACCTATATTTCTCAAAACAAACAAATAAACAAGTGAGCGTGCAAGAGAGAAGATAGTCCTTGGTAGAATAATTGTCTGAATGGTATAGTTCAAACATGTCTCTCATGTTGTTTCTTGGGGTTTTCCTGTCCTGCCAGGGACCTCACAGCCAGTAAGCCCCAAATAAAAAATCACACATTGGTCTCTCTGGCTAACTCTCATAACTTGATTAACCCTCTCACTGGCTAACTCTCATATCTTGATTAACCCATTTTTCTGATCTATGTTAGCCATGTGGCTCAGTACCTTTTTTCAGTGGGGCAGATAACATTCTGTTGCTTCAGTGGTCTGGGCTGGAGTGAGAGGAATTAACTTCTTCCTTCCCAGAATTCTCATGTTCTCATTACTTCATTTCTACTTCCTGTCTGGTTCTCCCACCTATATTTCCTACCTGGACAATAAGCATTTATTTATAACACGACTGACAGAATACAGACAATTCTCCTGCACCACTTCCCCCTCTTTTTATTTTCTTTTTTTTTGTTTATTTTATTTTTTTTTAGTTGTTGCAAAAAAAATTTCTGCCTTCTCCCCATTTCCCATTTCCCTCCCTCTCCTCACACACATCTCCCCTAACCCCCACTCCCCTACCCCTCTCCCCCTCTCCCCACTCCATTCCCCCTCCCTCTCGAGAATGAAGAACAGTCCAGATTCCCTGCCCTGCGGGCAATCCAAGGTCCTCCGACTTCTACCTAGGACCAGGAAGATGAGCATCCAAACAGGCTAGGCTCCCACAAAGCCAGTTCATATATTAGGATCTAAACCTAGTGCCATGGTCCTTGGCTTCTCATCAGCCTTCAATGTCTGCCATGTTCAGAAAATCCGGTTTCATCCCATGCTTATTCAGTCCCAGTCCCACTGGCCTTGGTGAGCTCCCAATAGATCAGTTCCACTATCACAGTGGGTAGATGCACCCCTCATGGTCCTGACTTCCTTGCTCTTGTTCTTCCTCCTTCTGCTCCTCATTTGGATCTTAAGAGCTCAGTCCAGTGCTCCAATTGGGTCTCTGTCTCTATCTCGATCCATCACCAGATAAAATCAACAAAATAGAAACACAGAAAACAATCCAAAGAATCAATGAAACAAAAAGCTGGTTCTTGGAGAAAATCAACAAGAGTGATAAACCCCTATCCAAACTTATCAAACGGCGAAGAGAGAATACACAAATTAACAAGATCAGAAATGAAAAGGGAGACATAATCACAGACACAGAGGAAATTCAGAAAATCATTAGATCTTACTACAAAAGCCTATATGCCACAAAATTGGAAAATGTTAAAGAAATGGACACTTTTTTAGATAAGTACCATATACCAAATTTAGACCAGGACCAGGTGAATAATCTAAATAGACATGTCAGTTGCGAAGAATTAGAAGTTCTTATAAAAAAAAGCCCAGGTCCAGATGGTTTCAATGCAGAATTCTACCAGAACTTCCAAGAAGACCTAATACCTATACTCCTTAATGAATTTCACAATATAGAAACAGAAAAGTCATTGCCAAGTTCCTTTTATGAAGCCACAGTTACCCTGATACCAAAACCACACAAAGACTCAACCAAGAAAGAGAATTACAGGCCAATCTCACTCATGAACATCAATGTGAAAATCCTCAATAAAATATTGGCAAACTGAATCCAAGAACACATTAGAAAAATTATCCACTATGATCAAGTAGGCTTCATCCCAGGGATGCAGGGCTGGTTCAACATACGAAAATCTATCAATGTAATCCATCATATAAATAAACTGAAAGAAGGGACGGACCTGGACAGCCCAGGCAGACGGACCCAGACGGCCCAGGCGGACAGAGGATGCCCTCCCCAGCCAGCGGGGACTGGCTGGGACCAGCGGGGCAGCAGAGGACGCAGGACGCAAGGCAGCCAGAACCGTCATGGCAGCAGATGCAGGCTGCAGGGACCGGTGCGCAACACAGAGAGCAGATCACCCCACTACAATTAAATCAAAGAGGTAGGCCTTTGGTTGGCAAGGTCCCTGGAAAAGGAGGAGCCGGGCCATATTCCTGAAGACCCTTCTGAGGGGTGAGAGGGATCTTGGCCCCCCCGGCAGGAGCCAGGAAACAGAGCGAGGGCATTTTGTAAGAGGAGCCCCTGGCCAGCAGGGAAACCTGAACCGGTTTAAAAAGATCCATTAGATAGCATCAATAGGAGGAGATGGGCAGGCGCCAAGGCAAGAAATCACCCAATAACCGGAAAAACAACATGAAAACACCAGAACCCAATGATCTTACAACAGAAGGTCTTCAACACCCTAACACAGAAGAAGTGGAAAAAATTGACTTTATGAAAGCAATGGAGTCCCTTAAACACATGTGAAAAATGCCCTTATAGAAATGGATGAGAAGTATAATTAAAAGTTTGAAGAAATGAGTAAATACGTACATGATACCCTGGGAAACCAAAAAAGAACAATCAAACAGGTGATGGAAACAGGTCAAGAATTAAAAACTGAAATGGAAGCAAGGAAGAAAACAAAAACTGAGGACCAGCTGGATATGGAAAATCTAGGTCAACGAGCAGAGCCTACAGAAACAAGCATAATCAATAAAATACAAGAAATAGAAGAAAGAATCTCAGATTCTGAGGACACCATAGAGAAAATAAATGCACTAATCAAAGAAAACTGCAAAGCCAACAAATTCTCATCACAAAACATTAAGGTATTATGGCACACAATAAAAAAGACCAAACCTAAGAATAATAGGAATAGAAGAAGGAGAAGAGTCATAGCTCAAAGGCCCAGAAAATATTTTTAATAAGATTATGAAAGAAAACTTTCCCAACATAAAGAAGGATATTCCTTTGAATATTCAAGAGGCATACAGAACACCAAACAGACTGGATCAAAGAAAAACATCTCCTTGCCATATAAAATCAAAACACAAAATATACAGGTTAAAGAAAGAATATTAAGAGCTGCAAAGGAAAAAGGCCAAGTAACTTATAAAGGTAAACCGATCAGACTTACACCTGACTTCTCTATGGAAACCATGAAAGCCAGAAGGTCCTGGAGAGAAGTACTGCAGAAAGTAAGAGAACATGAATGCAAGACCAGACTACTATACCCAACCAAGCTTTCGTTCACTATAAATGGAGAAAACAAGACATTCCAGGATAAGAACAAATTTAAACAATACGTAGCCATAAATCTAGCCCTACAGAAAGTAATAGAAGGAAAATCTTTTTTTTTTTTTTTTTTTTTTTTTTGGTTTTTCGAGACAGGGTTTCTCTGTGGTTTTGGAGCCTGTCCTGGAACTAGCTCTTGTAGACCAGGCTGGTCTCAAACTCACAGAGATCCGCCTGCCTCTGCCTCCCGAGTGCTGGGATTAAAGGCGTTCGCCACCTTAACCCAAGGAATCCAACATTGCCAACACTGCCTACAATAACTGAGGCATCTAGCGACTCTTCACGAGCACAACTCAAAGAAGGGAAGCACACAAATTCTACTACCAAAAACAATAAGAATATCTGGAGTAAACAAACACTGGCCATTAATATCACTTAATATTAATGGTCTCAATTCACCTATAAAAAGGCACAGGCTAAGAGATTGGATACGAAAACAGGATCCAACATTCTGCTGTTTGCAAGAAACACATCTCAACAACAAAGACAGGCATCTACTCAGAGTAAAGGGTTGGGAAAAGATCTTTCAAGCAAATGGTCCTAAGAAAAAAGCAGGTGTGGCCATATTAATTTCTAACAAAACTGACTTCAAACTAAAATCAATCAGAAGAGATCGAGATGGACACTTTATACTCATAACAGGAACAATTCATCAGGATGACATCTCATTCCTGAATATCTACGCCCCTAAAATAAAAGCACCCACTTATGTAAAAGAAATATTACTAAAACTCAAGGCAGACAACAAACCAAACACACTAATAGTAGAAGACGTCAACACACCTCTCTCAGCAATGGACAGGTCAAACAGACAGAAACCTAATAGAGAATTAAGAGAACTATTGGAGATAATGAAGCAAATGGACTTAACAGACATCTATAGAACATTCCACCCAAATAGGAAAGAATATACCTTCTTCTCTGCAGCTCATGGAAACTTCTCGAAAATTGACCACATACTCGGAAACAAAGGAAACCTCCACAGATACAAAAAAAATCAGTGTCCACCTGTGTCTTATCATATCACCACGGATTAAAGTTAGAAGGCAACAACAACGCTATCCCCAGAAAGTCGACAAACTCATGGAAACTGAACAGTCAACTACTGAATCAAACCTGGGTCAAGGAAGAAATCGAGAAAGAAATTAAAGTCTTCCTTGAATTTAATGAAAATAAAGGGACAACATATTCAAACCTATGGGACACTAAGAAAGCAGTGCTAAGAGGAAAGTTCATAGCACTAAGTGCCCACTTAAAGAAAACAGAGAAAGCATACATCGGGGACTTAACAGCACACCTGAAAGCTTTAGAAAAAAAAGAAGCAGACGCACCCAGGAGGAGTAGAAGACTGGAAATAATCAAACTGAGGGCGGGAATCAAAAAAATAGAAACACAGAAAACACTCCAAAGAATCAATGAAAGAAAAAGTTGGTTCTTAGAGAAAATCAACAAGATTGACAAACCCCTATCCAAACTAATTAAACGACAGAGAGAGAACACGCAAATAAATAAGATCAGAAATGAAAAGGCAGACATAACCACAGACACAGAGGAAATTCAGAGAATCATTAGATCTTACTACAAAAGCCTGTATGCCACAAAACTAGAAAATGTAAAAGAAATGGATATTTTTTTAGATAAATACCATATACCAAAGCTAAACCAAGACCAGGTCAATGATCTAAATAGACCTGTTAGTCGCAAAGAACTAGAAACTGTTATCAAAAATCTCCCCTCCAAACAAAGCCCAGGACCAGATGGTTTCAATGCAGAATTCTACCAGAACTTCCAAGAAGACCTAATACCTATACTCCTTAATGTATTTCACAATATAGAAACAGAAGAGTCATTGCCAAGTTCCTTTTATGAAGCTACAGTTACCCTGATACCAAAAACACACAAAGACCCAACCAAGAAAGAGAATTACAGGCCTATCTCACTCATGAATATCGACACAAAAATTCTCAATAAAATATTGGCAAACCGAATCCAAGAAAACATTAGAAAACCTATCCATCATGATCAAGTAGGCTTCATCCCAGAGATGCAGGGCTGGTTAAACATGCGAAAATCTATCAATGTAATCCACCATATAAATAAACGGAAAGAAAAAACCCATACGATCATTTCATTAGATTCTCAAAAAGCATTTGACAAAATTCAACACACCTTTATGATAAGAGTCTTGGAGAGATTAGGGATACAAGGATCATACCTAAATATAATAAAAGCTATTTACAGCAAGCCGACAGCTAACATCAAATTAATCGGAGAAAAATTCAAAGCCATCCCACTAAAATAAGGAACACGACAAGGATGTCCACTCTCTCCATACCTCTTCAATATAGTGCTTGAAGTTCTAGCAATAGCAATATGACAACATAAGGGAATCAAGGGGATTCCTATCGGAAAAGAAGAAGTTAAGCTCTCGTTATTTGCAGATGATATAATAGCATACATAAGCGACCCCCAAAACTCCACCAAAGAAATCCTACAGCAGATAAACACCTTTAGTAATGTGGCAGGATACAAGATTAACTCCAAAAAATCAGTGGCCTTCCTATACACTAAGGATAAGGAAACAAAGAGGGAAATTAGAGAAGCATCACCTTTCACGATAGCCGCAAATAGCATAAAATATCTTGGGGTAACTCTGACCAAGGAAGTGAAAGATCTATTTGACAAGAACTTTAAGTCTTTGAAGAAAGAAAATAAAGAGGACACAAGAAAATGGAAGGATCTCCCTTGCTCCTGGATTGGGAGGATCAACATAGTAAAAATGGCAATTTTACCAAAAGCAATCTATAGATTGAATGCAATCCCCATCAAAATCCCTCAAAATTCTTCACAGATCTGGAGAAGACAATAATCAACTTTATATGGAAAATCAAAAATCCCAGGATAGCCAAAACAAACTTATACAAGAAAGGATCATCTGGAGGTATTACCATCCCTGACTTCAAACTCTACTACAGAGCTACAGTATTGAAAACAGCCTGGTATTGGTATAAAAACAGAGACGTCGACCAATGGAATCAAATAGAAGACCCTGACATTAACCCACAAACCTATGAACACCTGATTTTCAATAAAGTAGCTAAAAGTATACAATGGAAAAAAGAGAGCATCTTCAACAAATTGTGATGGCAAAACTGGATGTCAACCTGTAGAAGAATGAAAATAGACCCATATCCATCACCATGCACAAAACTCAAGTCCAAATGGATTAAAGACCTCAATATCAGTCCTAACACAGTGAACCTGATAGAAGAGAAAGTGGGAAGTACTCTACAACACATGGGCACAGGAGACCACTTCCTACTTATAACCCCAGCAGCACAGACATTAAGGGCCTCATTGAATAAATGGGACCTCCTGAGACTGAGAAGCTTCTGTAAAGCAAAGGACACTGTCGCTAGGACACAAAGACAACCCACTAACTGGGAGAAGATCTTCACCAACCCTGCAACTGACAAAGTTCTGATCTCCAAAATATATAAAGAACTCAAGAAACTAGACCGTAAAAGGCTAATCAACCCAATTATAAAATGGGGCATTGAGCTGAACAGAGAATTCTCAACAGAAGTTCAAATCGTCAAAAGACACTTAAGGTCATGCTCAGCTTCCTTAGCGGTCAGGGAAATGCAAATCAAGACAACTTTAAGATACCATCTTACACCTGTCAGAATGGCTAAAATCAAAAACACCAATGATAGCCTTTGCTGGAGAGGTTGTGGAGAAAGGGCCAAGAGAGGCCTTATCATATAACCAAAGTATATGCTCTACTCTGTTCATAGCAACATCGTTTCTAATAGCCAGAACCTGAAAACAGCCTAGATGCCCTTCAATGGAAGAATGGATGAAGAAAGTATGGAATATATACATATTAGAGTATTACTCAGCAGTACAAAACAAGAGCTTCTTGAATTTTGCATGCAAATGGATGGAAATAGAAAACACTATCCTGAGTGAGGTAAGCCAGACCCAAAAAGAGGAGCATGGGATGTACTCACTCATATTTGGTTTCTAGCCATAAACAAAGGACATGGAGCCTATAATTAGTGATCCTTGAGAAGCTAAATAAGGAGAACCCAAAGAAAAACATATAGGCATCCTCCTGAATATTAACCTTCATCAGGCAATGAAAAGAGACAGGGACAGAGACCCACATTGGAGCACCAGACAGAAATCTCAAGGTCCAAATTAGGAGCAGAAGGAGAGAGAGCACAAGAAAGGAACTCAGGACCGCGAGGGGTGTACCCACACACTGAGACAATGGAGATGTTCTATCAGGAACTCACCAAGGCCAGCTGGCCTGGGTCTGAAAAAGCATGGGATAAATCCCGACTAGCTGAACATAGTGGACAATGAGGACTACTGAGAAGTCAAGAACAATGGCAATGGGTTTCTGATCCTACTGCATGTACTGGCTTTGTGGGAGCCTAGGCAGGTTGGATGTTCACCTTACTAGACCTGGACGGAGGTGGGGGTTCCTTGGACTTCCCACAGGTCAGAGAACCCTGATTGCTCTTCGGGCTGAGGAGGGAGGGGGACTTGATTGGGGGAGGGGGAGGGAAATGGGAGGTGATGGCGGGGAAGAGACAGAAATCTTTAATAAATAAATAAATTTATTAAAATAAACTGAAAGAAAAAAACCATATGATCATTTCATTAGATGCTGAAAAAGCATTTCACTTCCCCCTCCTTAAAAAAAAAAAGGAAAATACTCATAGTCCATTTTTTGGGAATGTGCGCACAGTATTCTAGGCTACTTCCTGCTGTTTGGGGGGGCTGATAATCTTATGGGGACCTAAAAAAGATTTAGAGTTATGATCAAGTCCTGACTGAAGTATCCTGTGAGTCTTGATCATCTCAGGCAGCATTGAGTGAAGTATTTTTTGAAGGTGTTCATAGCAACCTTTCAGGAGGGTGTGGTTCTATCATACCATATTGGGATAGAAGCAATCCACAGTGTCTCATACTCTGTGAAAACAAAAGAAGAATCTCTTTTCCAAAGTATCATATCCTTAGACCTGAATTCTGAAGTCAAGGTATTTTCAAAATATCTATCTTGGATTAGTTCAGCAGTACTTATAATCAAATATCTTTTAGCAGCTGTTTCTCCTTCCTCAGCATTCAAACAATTCAAAGAGAGCATAATAGCATACAGTATTAAGATTCTCTGTGTATTTTCCATCTTTGTGTGGTTTTATTTTTAACCTCTATTTAGTTTATTTTTACTTTTACTTTTTGAGACAGGTTCTCTGTATATCTTTGTCCTGGAATAACTCTGTAGACCAGGCTAGCCTTGAACTCTCAGAGACCTTCTGTCTCTGCCTGCCAGGTATTGGGATTAAAGGCGTGTGCTACCACACCTTGAAGTAACAGAGGTCAATCTTCCTCTTCCTCCCAAATGTTGGGATTAAAGGTGTGTACTACCACACCCAACTACTCTCTTTCTCCTTTTTTTTTAACTTTTAAGAACTTTAACTTTTACCCTGCATATATTTTTAACACACTGTAAATTATTGAGAGGTTTTCTTTGTTTTTGAATTTCTCTTTTCTGTATCTCTCTTTTTCGGACCACACAAGCCTTTAAATTACTGAGCAATATGGGTAGGATTAAAGCCGTGGCTTTGCCAGCTATATCCAGCCAATTCCTTAGCTTTCCAGCATCATGGCAGAGGTAACAGCTGTAGCCATTTTTATTGCCACAACTCTATGGAGTTTCAAGGTCCTTTCCAGCAAACAATTTGAGTGTTGTTTAACACTCAAAAGCTCTGTAGTCAGGACTGCCTGCTTGAAAGAGTCAGAGTTTGCCCTGGCAGGATGGCCCAGAAAGCTGGCATTTTACAACAGTACAACTGTTTCCTGTTACGGCTGAAAACCGAAAAGCATACTTTCAGCTTTTCATCAACACTGCTTCAGTGTTTCGTGGCAGGACCTCTTAAAAGAGCTGCAAGGTTCTGCAGCTAAAGCTGAGTCAGGAAGCCTCTCTTAGAAGAGAGCATTAACTTGCCTCTAGCAAGCAGAGCAGACCCAAGAAATTGCTGTATCAAGAAAACATGCTTTATTCTTTTCCAAGTGTTTTCAGGCTTCATCAAGCTGGGACATGCAAAATTGAATAGATTCTGACATTGAACAAGACTTTGACTAAGTGGTTGTGGCATAATCCTTTTCTAATATTAAACAAATACTATTCTAAACAATGCTTGAGTTGAAAAAGGATTTTAAAACTTTGCTGGCATATAAAGACCCTCCAATAAAATCTATCATTCTATTTAATTTTGAATACATATATGACTGTCCACTTATCTATATTTTATAAGTTTGCTCAGTTAGTTGAAAAATACTGCTGTATAATAATTTCCAGATACGTTGGAAGTAAAAACGTCATATTCTGAACACTTTTGAAAATCATTATATCTAGCCCTTATGTAAATTAATGACACATTCAAACATTCAAGTTGGGGTTAAAAAAAAATCTCTTCTCTGTTTTCTGCCTTGTGTTTCCTTTAGAGAAAGGCTAAAACTCTAGAAAACTGTAGCAACTATGCTTGGGCTATCCTTTTGTTGGACTCTAGCGTCCAAACACCAAGAAGGAGTCGCCCCCAGAGACCATCTCATACACCACAGCCGATGCAAAAGCATGAGGATTTTATTAATTCTGTCATGACAGGGTCCGCCAGCATTCGGGAAGCTGAGGGACCTCGAATAGCTGGTACAGTCTACTTTTAAAGGGGCCACAGAAGCAAGGGGGGGTGTTCTTTGACTATTCTGATTGGCTTATTTGAAAGGGCTATTTGACTGGAGAGCTGTTGCCAGATCAGGTGAGGTAAGAGGTCATTTTGACCCCGTTTCCAGGGGACTGAATCAAAACATACGTATATGGGTAATAGTTCAAGAACTGAGTATGTGCGAGTGTAGCTGTTAGGTCCTTGGTTCCCAGGGGAGGAGGGGAAGCACTACGGCACAGAGGCTGAGAGGATTCAGAATTGTCAAAAATGGCTTTAGGATTGTGTTAAAGTCTTACAGTTTAACAGTTAAGTAATATATTATTGTAGAAGGAGCTGTGGGCAGGCCTGCTTTTCATCTTGCCCGGCTCCAGCATGGCTAGTTTATGCCCCGAAATAACAACACACAAACTGTATACATTTAAACACTGTCTGGCCCATTAGTTCTAGTCTCTTATTAACTCTCACATCTTGATTAACCCATTTCTAATAATCTGTGTAACAACACGAAGTGGTGGCTTACCGGGAAGATTCTAACCTGCGTCCATCTTGGAGAGGAAAGCTATGGCATCTGCCTCATTGCCTTCTTCCCAGCATTCTGTTCTGTCTACTCTGCCTACCTAAGCTGCTGGCCTATCAAAAAGCCAAGGCAGTTTATTTATAAACCAATGAAATTAATACATGGACAGATGACCCTCCTACATCATATTATATACATTTTGGATAAAATATTAAATACAAACATATTCCTAAGCCAGTGTTTAATTAATTTTTATTTAACAGATGTAATGTCTCCTCAGAATTAAATGTCTTCTTATGAAGTGAGATTCAAGTTAGTTCCTGGAGGCAGGAACTCAAGCAATGGAACCAGCAGAAAGGAGCCGAAGCCAGGGCCATACAGGAACACTGCTTATTGGCTTTCTCCCTCCTGTGACTTGCTCAGTCTGCTTTCATGTAGCACCCAGGATGAACAGCACAGAGATGGCTTTGTCAGGATTGAACTGGACCCTCCCACATCTGTCCTCAATCAAGAAAATGCACCATAGACTTGCCTGCAGGCCAGTATGGTGAAGATATTTTATCATCTAAGGTTCCCTCCCACAAAATGACTATAACTCTCCGAAGCTGACATAAAATTAGCCAGAATATGCATGTACTTTTTTCTGTAACTTGGAAAAAAAGGAAAATGATTATTACTTTACATTAAATATTTTTACTGTAGATAATTTTCTAATAAGATATACAGTAAAGAGGTAATCATATAGCTAATAGTCAAAACCTGATAAATGTGTAGCTTGTTTATTGCCCTTGAAAGTTAGAGATAGAGAGTAATAAATCCCAGAATGGGGCACCATGGAGATACTGTTAATTCCAGTGTAGAAGGGCTTTTAGATGACTGTTGAAAGCTAATGGGAAAACCCCAAATCTAATCTGGTAGCTTGCTTTAATACTCTTTCCAAAATGCTTTATTTTTCTAATGACTTATTCATAACTTTGCAAGATAACCTTTCTCCTATGCCATGTTGGGGCTAGAGCCCATGGATCCGGCCACCAGGTCAGACATGCTGAATGTTTCCTGGTAAGACCACCCTGTGGTGCTACACAGATTATTAGAAATGGGTTAAGCAAGAGATGAGAGTTAGCCAAGAAGAGGCTACATATAATGGGCCAGGCAGCGTTTAAATGTATACAATTTGTGTGTTGTTATTTCGGGGCATAAGCTAGCCATGCTGGAGCCGGGCAAGATGAAAAGCAGGCCTGCCCACAGCTCCTTCTACAATAATATATTACTTAACTGTTAAAGGATAGCCCAAGCATAGTTTCTACAGTTTTCTAGAGTTATAGCCTTTCTCTAAAGGAAACACAAGGCAGAAAATAGAGAAGAGTTTTTTTTAACCCCAACTTGAATGTTTGAATGTGTCACTAATTTACATAGGGACTAGATATAATGATTTTCAAAAGTATTCAGAATATGACATTTTCACTTCCAAAGTATCTGGAAATTATTATACAGCAGTATTTTTCAACTAATTGAGCAAACTTATAAAATATAGATAAGTGGAAAGTCATATATGTATTCAAAATTAAATAGAATGATAGATTTTATTGGAGGGTCTTTATATGCCAGCAAAGTTTTAAAATCCTTTTTCAACTCAAGCATTGTTTAGAATAGTATTTGTTTAATATTAGAAAAGGATTATGCCACAACCACTTAGTCAAAGTCTTGTTCAGTGTCAGAATCTATTCAATTTTGCATGTCCCAGCTTGATGGAAACTAACTACCTCACAGCACTCCATAAATATTTATATTGTAATCTATTATTGATATTCTGCAAACATTTTACTGTAGCATGCTAATGGTTATAACATGACAGTTCTAGGAGGAGCTGAACCACTATTTCAATTTTATTTTCATAAGACATACTTTGAACATACAGAAAAATAGAATTATCACTGCTGGTAATTGATGCAATAAAGATCAACATAAAGCAAAATTCTATAAACAAAGAAAAAGAGTGAAAATTTGATTATAAGTGTTATGGATTTGCTGCAGGTCCCACAAACCAAGGTAGCTGGTCCCCTGGGTGTCCCCAGTGGCTATCCATGTGGGCAGTGGGTGGGCAGGGGGCAGACAGATAGGTACACCATGCAGATAGGTTTGCCGCAAGCTGCCGGGGTCCCAGGTAGGGATGGCGCACAAGACCATGTGGCAGGCCCCATGTGACTGTGGCAGGCAGGCAAGAGAGACAGATAAGCAGACCATACAGAGTAAAGTTAGATATTTAGCAGGTGGATTATGGAAGGGAAGGAAAAAGGGGAGAAGGGGGTGAGACAGAGAGAGAGAGAGAGAGAGAGAGAGAGAGAGAGAGGAGAGGAGAGGAGAGGAGAGGAGAAGAGAAGAGAAGAGAAGAGAAGAGAAGAGAAGAGAAGAGAAGAGAAGAGAAGAGAAGAGAAGAGAAGAGAAGAGAAGAGGGGAAGAGAGACAAAAAGGGGACAAGTAGAGAATTGGGGAGAGAGGCAGAACCTGCCTCTCCCAGAGAGGGGACAGGAAGAGAGGAAGAGAAAGCAGGGCAGAGGCTGCAAGGAGGGAGTGGGTGTGGCTTGTCTCTTAAAGAACCAGAATATTACAATAAGAATGAGCAAGTGAATCAATTTCCTCTTTATATTGAAATAAATTGCATTTATTGATAGTGACTTCTTATGCTACACTGACTTTATTTGAATCCCATAATATCATTATATAATGGAATATATCCTTATGTTCCTGCCTCCAGATGGAGGAAATGAGCTGTTCTATGGTTAAATGATATAAGGTGAGGCACAGAGCAGGCTGGAATTCGGAGTCTGGGGTTTTAACTCTGGTGTTTATAATGTGACACTCAGCCTCTTCCCGCTGTCATGTCCTCTCCTGCTGATGTTCTACACACATAAACCTGTCTCTCAAAGACCACAAAACCAACCTTATATGTAGACAGTAGTTGTTTGTTTCAGTCTTATCTTTATTAGTTTTGGTTTTAGACTGTTGAATGAGGGTGAATGTCTTTCAAAAACTGGGTAAGTTGTTTTCAGTGTTCAGATAGAAACTAATGGGTAAAAATAGTGTCAAGCCAGGAAGCAGCCTGGTGCAGGATGTGAAAGCAGCCACAGAGCCAGACATCTAGATGTTTCAATTCTAAGCCTGCTTGTTATATTTGCAACTTGAAATAAATTAGCTTTTCTGAGCACCAATATTAAATAAGAGAGTGCAATAAAACTTTGTATAAAAGCATCCCAGAATAACTCTTTGATCAATTAAAGAATGGCCAGCCCTTATAAATGAAACAAAATCACCTGATCATATTTTAACATTTGTAATAAAAATGATTGCTTATTATATGCTCTAGGAAACAAACCCAGAAGGTTTACTGCTGTTATCACCATCAAAGCTGAGCAAAGCACCCATGCACATGAGTGGTCAAAGTGGGCTGACAGTGTTGATGGTCAGCATATGTGTATGGCACTTTATAAAATGCTGGTACCTCTATTTCTCCTCATGACCAACTCAGAAGTTATGGAAATTTAGTCCTTCATTTAATCATTTATCAACATCATGATTAATTTCTAAAATAAACTGAGTTTAGGATGAGCAAAGGGATGGGTATGAAATTTCTTTTTTTTCATATTTATTTATTTATTTATTAAGGATTTCTGCCTCCTCCCCACCACCGCCTCCCATTTCCCTCCCCCTCCCCCGATCAAGTCCCCCTCCCTCATCAGCTCGAAGAGCAATCAGGGTTCCCTGACCTGTGGGAAGTCCAAGGACCACCCAACTCTATCCAGGTCTAGTAAGGTGAGCATCCAAACTGCCTAGGCTCCCCCAAAGCCAGTACGTGCAGTAGGGTCAAAAACCCACTGCCATTGTTCTTGAGTTCTCAGTATTCCTCATTGTCCGCTATGTTCAGCTAGTCCGGATTTATCCCATGCTTTTTCAGACCCAGGCCAGCTGGCCTTGGTGAGTTCCCGATAGAACATCCCCATTGTCTCAGTGTGTGGGAGCACCCCTCGCGGTCCTGAGTTCCTTGCTCGTGCTCCCTCTCCTTCTGCTCCTGATTTGGACCTTGAGATTTCTGTCCGGTGCTCCAATATGGGTCTCTGTCTTTGTCTCCTTTCATCGTCTGATGAAGGTTAATATTCAGGAGGATGCCTATGTGTTTGTCTTGGATTCACCTTCTTATTTAGCTTCTCTAGGAACATGAATTATAAGCTCAATGTCCTTTATTTATGGTATGAAATTTCAAACTTAATTTAAAAAGTGGATTCAAGTATTGCCATTAAATCCTCTCCATGAATCCATTCTCACCTCCCAAATTTTGAGAGGTGTAGAGTCTTAAAGTCACAAATTACATGAAGAAGGAGTAAAAAAAAAACTCATTCTTTTTTGCATATCTCTGTGTGTATAGTATGCATAAGTGCACATGTGTGGATGTGTATCTGTGTGGACATATGCATAAGGAGGCTTGAAGGTCATACTCAGTGTCTCCCTTAATAACTCTTCACTTTAAATTTTCAAACAAGATCTATTATTTAAATCTAGACTGTATCAATGAGGTTAGTATCATTAGGTAGCTAGATGCAGTGATCCTGTTTGCATTCTGGTTCTGAAATTACAGATTGATTTCAACACTCAGGATGCTTTTAAATGGATTCTGGGGATCAAATCTCTGACCTTCAGGCTGTTAAGGCAAGTGTTTATCCCCTGAACCATCTCCCCAACCTCACTAAGAATGTAAAAGAAACACTTTTACATTCTCATCATAAAAATTTATCTCAATAATATTCATCTCCAAATTTTCTACTGGTAAAAGAAAGGTGGAAAGGCAGAAACAAATAAACATTCTGCTAGCTTATGGCCATTGGAGCTTAATGTGAGAACTAAACCAATCAACCTGTTTGCCTGTCAATTTCAGTACCACATTTTCAGTTTTATTTTAAGGTTCTGTAATGGAGTCGCAGACATCTGTTTGGAGCAAAAGATTCTATATTCACAATAGCATAATTAGAGGTGATTGTAATGTAAAGAAATCAGAACTATTCCCTTTGGCCCATTGTCAAGATGCATTGCAGAAATATGATTCTGCAGAATCATAAACATTCTCTGCTCCATCTATTCTCCCTTAGTTGATATCTCTTCAGTCAGATGTCCTAACATCACTTAAAACTTTAATGGAGTGTGCTTTTATATGCAACTTCTTTATGGATACTTTATCTGCAGCAATCATTTCCTAACAACTCAAAATCCTCGCATGCCTAGTTTTTGTATTTCCTTAGGAAAGAGCCAAAGCCATTTATTTTAAAAAGCCATAAGCCACTCTTATTCTTTGTTTTGTTGTTGTTCTTTGTGTTAATTTATTTCAACAGTATGACAGTCGAGTGTCTCTTTTTTCTCCTTATTCACTTTCTCACATTCAGGACATATTAGAAATATGATGTCCTCAAATTGCATGTGAGAGACATATGAATACAAGCAAAATACACTAGTTTGTGGCAGAGGCAGAACTTCAGTGCCAATGTCTTTTCTGCAAGCATGCTTCAAATAGTATATATATATATTTGAAGTTTTGAGTAATTTGGTCTGAAAACAGATAGAAGGCACTTTATAGCATTGTTAGAGGTAGTAGCAAAACAAAGGAAGTGATTATTTGCAAACTTTTAGACCCATGGACACTAGAAAACACTCATTATAAGAAAGCTTATAATGTAGATGAATCACTTTATTTGAAAATTAATAATTTTATGATATGTACTCTAGAACAGCATCACAAATCTCTGTTGAAGCAATACTGAATTTGTCAGTTTTACTTTGGGGACCATCACCTAAGCAATCCCAGGATTATGTCTCAAAATGTGAAAATAAGTGAAGCAATCGACTGGTCCTGTGAAGGGAATTATTTAAAGCAGATCACGAAAGGCAGAGAAAGTGAGAATTAGGTAAACGTATGCCATAGCAAGCTTTAGATTCATAGCACAACAAGCTTGGGTCTTAAAGCCGTGATGATGACGCTGAGTGTTCCAAAGAGTAGTCAAGTCTTCTTTACCTTCTAAGAAAAATGCACATTCTGGAGCAAGTTTCTAAGTTATTTGTTTTTCAAGTCCCAGCACTGTTTTGTACAGGAACTATAAATTGTATTTTCTCTCAGAACCAGCATCTTTGTTCTAGTCTTCATTTTGCAAAGATATATGGGTCTCAGTTCTACAAAATGCCTCTTGTAGGAATCTGAACTGCTTCAAATGCTCTTGTCTCTGACTAACTTGAGGAAAAGACCTTGCCAACCATAAAGAACAGCTTACCTCTCACTCTACCACCTAACATAGTAAAGAGGCTTTTGTCTTTGAGACTAATGTCTTTAAAAATCAAGCACACTTCTTAAATCTTTTTGTTGCTTGTTTTATTTTTCATTTTTATTAATTATTTTTTATTTATTTTACACGCAGACCACAGTCTCTGATTCCTCCTCTCCTCCCTTTTCCTCTCCCTGCCTCCTTCTATGGCACTCCCCACCCCTTGTCCTCTATGTCTCCATTCAGAAAGGTGAAGGCCTCCCATGGGTGACAACAAAGCAGGACATTCAAGTCCAGATAGGACCAAGCTCCTCCCCCTGCATCAAGGCTAGGCCAGGCAAGCAAGCAAGAAAAACAAGTCCCCCAAAGGCAGCACAAGCGCTAGTAATAGGTCCCGATCCCACTGCTAGCTTCACAAACAAACCAAGCTACACAAATGTCACACACAAATAGAGGATCTAGGTTGGTTCCATGCAGACTCTGTTTCAGAGCTGATGAGTTCCAACGAACTCAGGTAAGCTGTCTCTGTGGATTTCTCTGTCGTGGCCTTGACCTACCTGACTTGTACAATCCCTCTTCCCTTTTTTCACCAGGTTGCCTGAAGCTCTTCCCAGTGCTTGCCTGTGGATCTCTGCATTTGCTTCTGTCAGGTACTGCTTGTAGACACTCTGATGACAATTAGGAAAGTCACCAATCTGACTTTGAGCCTTCCTTGATGCACAGCCTTTCTGGGGTTGGGGATTGTAGCCTAGTTACTCTTAACGTTATGCCTAATTAAGAGTGAGTATATACCATGTTCGTATTTCTAACTCAGGATTTTTTTTTCTAGTTCTATCCATTTGCCTGTAAATTTCATGGTATCATTATTATTTTACAACTGAGTAATATTCCATTATGTATGTGTAGCATTATTTTTATCTGTTCTTCAGTTGAAGAACATCTAGGTTGTTAGAATTCTGTGCTGAAACCATTTGGATCTGGGCTTTTTTGGGGGGGGTGGGGGAAGTTTTGGGAACAGGGTTTCTTTGTGAAACAGTCCTGACTGTCCTAGAACTCACTCTGTAGTCCAGCTGGCCTTGAACTCAGAGATCCATCTGCCTCTGCCTCTGCCTCCCAAATGCTGAAATTAAAGCCATGTGCCACCACTGTCTAGCAGATTAGAAGACTGTTAATGATTTCTTCTATTTCCTTAAGGGTTACAGATCTATTTAAATTATTTATCTGACCTTGGTTTAATTTTTATATGTGGTACTTATCAAAACTATTATTCATTTCTTTTAGATTTTCCAATTTTGGAGAGTATGGGTTTTTGAAGTATGACCTAAGGAGTCTCTGCAATTATTCAGTGTCTGTTGTTATGTTCCCCTTTTAGTTTCCTGTTTTGTTAATTTATATTTCTCAATATAATTTTTTTTATATTGGATAAGGGTTTGTCTATCTTGTTAATTTTTTCAAAGAGCCAACTCTTTGTTTCATTGATTCTTTGTATTATTTGTTCTCTTTGTTTCAATTTTATTGATTTCAGCCTGGAGTTTGATTATTTCTTGCCATCTATTCCTGGGTGAATTTGCTTTCTGTTCTGGAACTTTCAGGTGTACTGTTAAATTCCTAGTGTGGGATTTCTCCAATTTTTTTGTGGGCGTTAGTGCTACAAACTTTTCTCTTAGCACTGCTTTCATGGTGTCCCCTAAATTTGGTTAAAGCAAAGGATAATCAGCCAATAACCCATGAACCCAGAGAAGCTAGTAACACATGGCCCCCTTAGGAAGTAGAAATAGACAAGATCTCCTGAGAAAATTGGGGGCATGTGGGAGTGGGGTTGGAGAGAGGCAGATGGCAGGGGGAAAGGAGAAGGAAAGCAAGAAGACATGAGGGAACAGATGGCTGAAATGGGGAAAGTACAGAGAGGGAGAGCAAGGAAAGAGATTGCTTGATTAAGGAAGCCACTATGGAGCTAGCAAAAGGTGCATGGAATAATTTGTGTTAAGAAAAGATGTGTAGAAATAAGCTAAGCTAAGGCCAGGCATTCATGAGTAAGAATAAGTCCGCTGGTGAGCCTCCAAAGATGAAAGAATGACAAAAAAAATAAAAATAAAAATAAAAAAAAAACAATTTCACCCTTGGTTACAGTGCTGACTAGTAAAATTCACTAGTTAGACGTAATATCTTCTTACTTACTGTGCAATCTTGGAACTACATGTTCTAGTTAATTTTCTGTTGCTGTGATAAAATATTCAGAACTAAAACACCTTAGGGGATGGAGGGCTTTATTTGGTTTCCAAGTCCACGTCACAGTATCATCACTGAAAGAAGTCAGGGCAGGACCTTGACATAGAAACCATGGGCAAATACTACATATTAGATTCCTTTCAAGCTCTTGCTCAGCTAGCTTTCTTATATTTCACAGGAACACCTGCCTAGGAAATGATGCCATCGACAGAAGACTGGTGCCCTTCTCTAGCAGTTAACAATCCCCCAAAGGTATAGGAAAATCTGTTCTGGGGAATCCTTCAGTGGGGTTTTCCTTCTCGGGTGACTTTAGTCTACATCCAGTCAACAGGTAACGTTAACTAGGACATCAAATAAAAATGAGCTGGACGTAGTGATACAGCACCTGGGAGGCAGAGACAGGCAGATCTCTGGGGCTCGCTGCCCATTCAATTGTTTCAAAACACACAAGGTACATAGCTGCTAAAAAAAAAAAAAAAAACACCAAGGTTAGCTCTGATTTCCACAAACATAGGCACAAATCCAAAACATCAGCACATAGAAATAATAAATAAGTATAATTAGCGTTCTTTGATTGGAATGTTTCAGTAGTCATTTGAAAGTTAGAAGCTGACACACACACACACGGGTATGTCACTAAGATCCAGTGGAGGCACCATCACCCCCTGTGCTATCACTGCAGCTCAGACCAGGTGTACACCTCAGGGTCATGGAACTAACTGATCATTATGCTGAGTCTAAGCTTTTATTTCTTTTCTTGACACTCAAATTCCGAGTATATTTTTATATCTTTTAAATAGAGTATTTTTTGAAATCCTTTATCATCACAATTTTTAAACATGTTTCTTTGCTAGAAGTCTCTCTATTGTATTGTACTGTTTCTACCGGGTATGGTTATCTTTTGTGCTAAACCTATGGGGAGAATTTTATGAGTAGGAAAACAAATGGTAGATATATATTTCCAGCAGATACCAAGAATCACAATTCAGGAGTCATCACACTGGTTCCTAGTAGAAGAACTATTCCTGGTAGAGCATCTATAAGAACTTTTCTCAAACTTGCCTTGTAGCTTTAAAACACTTATCTCCTAAAAGAGGCAGTCACTAAGCAAGGGGTCACTGGCCAATTGGTCTCAAAAGGCAACCTAAGTTAGTGACCAATACCCTAAGTTTACTATGAATGGCTGAAACATAGATTTTTATCTCCATGTAAGTTGGTCTCGAATCTGAGTAAGATCCCTGTACCTTACAAAATTTTGCTCTATAAATAAACCTGTAGTGCTTATTATTCTGAATGTCATAATTGTACCCATCTTAGTTAAGGCTTCTATTACTGTGGTAAAATATTACTGAAAGATATTTGGGGAGGCAAAGGTATATTTCAGCTTACAATTCCATATCACAGTTCATCATGAAGGGAAGTCAAGGTATCAAATAGGGCATGAATCTAGACACAATAACTTAAACAAATGCTGTGGAGGAGTTTTGCTTATTGGATTTCTTCCTATAACTTGCTCAGACTGCTTGACTGCTTTATTTGAATAGAGATCCAGCATCTCAGAGATGACACCACCCATGGTTAACTTTTTCTTCCTATATCAATCATCAATCAAGAAATTGCACCACAGGCTTGCCCACAAGCCAATCTGGTCTATGGAAGTTCTTAGCTAACAAATGTGAAAAAAAGTTTTCTTTCTCTTCTTCTTTGTATATATATATATATATATATATATATATATATATATATATATATATGTGTGTGTGTGTGTGTGTGTATACATATATGTGTTTTATTAGTATGTGATGTATGTGTGATAGCAGGTGTGTGCTCTTGCACATGTGGGCAGAAGCCAGAGGAAGACATTATATGTCCTGCTCTACTACTCTATACCTTATGCTTGAAGCAGAGTCTCACATTGGACCTGGAGCTAAGCTGGCAGACACCAAGTCCTCAATGACCCTGTCTCTGCCTTCTACAGTGTTGGCGGCACAAGCCCATATGACCAGAAATGTATTAGAATTTGAACTCAGGTCTTCATATTTGCACAGTAAGTGTTCTTGCCATTTGAGGCATCTCTTTACCCTTTACCAAATGTTTTTAATATGAAGGCAAACAAAAACAAAACTTACCCATTTTAGATCCCTAAAGCAGAGCTCAAACCTGGCAGACTTCATCTGCTTATTCTCCTACCTTTTACTCCTGTCTGTCCATGTAACCTAGTTACTTTGTATTGTGAGCAACCATTAAGTCCAAACTCATATTGTTTCTTTCAAGTAAATTTACTTTCCAACAGAAAATTATGACAACATCACTCCAAATAGAACTCAATATAGTTTCTATTATTATGTTGCTAATTTAGAAGTTTGGTTGTGAAAATTTCTCTAGAGGTTAACCAATTTAAAGGCTTGATCTCCAGTTGGTGAGGCTGTTTGTGAAGGCTTCCAACACTGAAACTATGAGCCAAGGTAAACCCTTGCCCCTTAAACAGGCTCTTGCCAGGTAGGTGTTAATGGAGACTACTTTTTGATTTTCCTGCCAGACCCAAATAACCACACAAAAATGATATGAATTACAACATTCTTTGGCCAATGACTCAAGAGTATTACTAACTAGCTCTTATATCTTAAATTAACCCATTTCTATTAATATTTTGTGCCACCATGAAGCTGTGGCCTACCATTAAGGTTCCAGAATCTTTCTCCTTTGGAAACAACATGTCATCTGACTCTGCCTTCTTTCTCTCTTTATCTATGTTCAGATTTCCAATCTGACTTTACTTTGCTAAGCTATTGGCCAGAAGAACTTTATTAATTAACCAATGAAATCAACATACATACAGGACAATTCATATTTATCTTCCCTTTTCTGTCTAAATAAAATGGAAGGTTTTAATTTTAACATAGTAAAATTCCATATAACAAAACAGTTTTAAAATAAGAACTACAGTTATAATATTTAGTCTATATGTATTAGGCAAAAATAAAGAAAAAAATCTATAATTTATTTTATCTCTGTGAATATAAAGTTTCATATGTAATTTCTTTTATTATAATGAAGGAAAACTATAATTATGACTGTCTACAACTCTATCAAAGACCCCAGAAGGATAAACTATTACCTATATAAACAGGAAGTGCATTGTAAGCAACTTCTAAAACTCTAGAATTGATAGAGACATCTCACTGCCTGGATAGTTACCCAAATTCTTCTGTAACATTTGGTCATCCATATTCACCCTATAGTCCCATAGTATCTGGCAGACTTTTTCATGAAGCAGGCAATCTGAAGGACTCTTTTGCCTATATTGACTGTTTGTCAGTCACTTTCTTCTGTGTCCTCCAGAATGTCTGGCAGACACTTTCATGAAGCAGGAACCCTGAATAATTGTCTCACCCTCTTTTGGAAAGTTCAGCATTTTTTGTGGGTTTTGCCTGTCCATTTTATACAACATACCATCAAGCAGTCCAGGTAAAAGCAGTTTCTTGCTAAAATGGCTAGCCTTGTCACATTGAAGGCAAATGCCATAACAGGTTTCTTCAATGCTCATCAACCTCTCTGAAGTAATCGATGCTCCCTGTAAAAGGTCTGCTTGTTTGTCCTAGCTGCCCGACTAATTTAGCCCCAAAATAACCACACAGAAACTATATTCAGTTACTGCTTGGCCCATTAGTTCCAACTTCTTATTGGTTAACATTTACATCTTAGTTTAACCCATTTCTATTAATCTATGTATCACTACGTGGCAGTGGCTTACAGGCTAAGTTTCTAACTGGAGTCCATCTCAGGTGGAGGATCCATGGCATCTCCCTGACTCTGGTTTCTTCCTCCCAGAATTCAGTTCCGTCTTTCCCACCTAAGTTCTGCCCTATCAACAGGCCAGGGCAGTTTCTTTATTTATTAACCAATGAAAGCTGCACATGGACAGAAGGACCTCCCACACCAGCTCCTTGAAGTAGACTTTTCTCACTGTCGAGAAAAGTCTACATCCTTAAAATCTTTTAAATGCCACATTCTGTAGGTCTATGAAATGTTGAAGTTTGTATATGTAACTGAAATATTTCTATGTATATCTAGAAAACCCAACACAATTAAAAATCAATTATTATAGATGACTATATATTAATCTTTATTTCTTAAGTATATATTACATGTTTAAATGGGCTGGACAAACATAATACCTTAAACAAGAGCAGAAATACATATACACAGTGTAACAAAATCAACCTTAAATTTATATCAAAATTGCAAGATCCATACCAATGCAAAATATTCATTTCTATAGAATATCCACCTTATTATGTTTTTATGAATTGACTGTGACCATTAATCAGTTATAATCAACATATTTTAAATGTAAACAAACATTTGTGAACGATATTTGGGAATTTGGGTATAGTTTTCTAGACTACCTCCTGCTGGTTAGGGGGCACTGTTAATCAGGTCTTTTATGGGGTATTTTTTTGTGGTTGGCCAATCTCAGTCAGAAGTCCTGAAGTCCTGTCATGGATATTGGACTACGTGGGTCGTTGCTTCATGGGGTCTTGTTTGATCAAACTATATTATCTGGTAAGGTATCTACAGCTTTCTATCCTCTGTGGAAATAAAAGCAGAACCTCTTTTCCAAAGTAGCTTGTACTTAGACTCAAATTTTGAAGTAAAAATACCTTTAAAATATATATGTTGATTTAGCTTACCAGTTCATACAATGAAGTGTCTCTGTACTTAGCTCATTCACAGTCAAAAAATTCAAAGAGAATATAATATACATAGTTCAAACTCTGTGTATTTTACATTTTTACATGGTTTTTTAAAACTGTATTTCTTTTATTTTATTATTTAATTTTTGATTTTTAGATGATTTTTGACAGGATTTTTCTGTGTACTATACTGGGACTCACTCTGTAGAACAGGCTGGTCTTGAACTCACAGAGATATGCCTGCCTCTGCCTTCCAAGTGCTGAGACTAAAGGCATGTTCCACCATACCCACCTATATTTCTTTTAAGGACTTTTCTACCATTTTTCTTTTCTCTCCCAAGCATGCATATATATATGTATGTGTGTTTATGTGTGTGTGTATACTGTAAACCATATATATATATATATATATATATATATATATATATATATATATATATATATAATATCTTTATCTTTTTCTGACCATACGAGTTTTTAATATGCTAAGCAATATGACTAGGATTAAAGCCACGATTTTGCGACTAAGTTTATCCTACTCCTTGGCTTCCTGTGAGATTAGCTTTATAGCAGAACTACTGGCAGGAGCTGTATTTTGTTTTTTACCATAACTCTGTGTTGTTTCTAGGTTCATGCCATCACCAAGAAGCATGCTGGTAGCTGCTCATAGTGACCTTTCCAGTGTTTTGTGACAAGGCCTCTTAAAAAAGCTGTGAGGTTTTATGCTGCTAACACTGAATCAGGAAGGCACTCCTAAATGAGCCACACCTCTGCTCATGACAGCAAACAGAGCCTACCAGAGAAAAGATGGCTACTTTGTCCTTGTCTGTCCAGAATTCTTTTTTTCTAAAGCTTCCTCAAGCTTTATATGGAAATTCTTGCCCGACATTGGTGCCATTTGTTAACAAAGACTGTGTTTTTTTGTTTTGTTTTGTTTCCAGGCCACCCAGACCCAAATAATCACACACAAATATTATATTAATTACCACACTGTTCTGTCAATGGCTCAAACATATTCCTAGCTACCTCTTATATCTTAAATTAACCCATTTGTATTATTCTATGTATCACCACAAAGCTGTGATCTATCATTACGGTTCCAGCATATATCTCCTTTGGCAGCTTCATGGAATCTCCCTGACTCTGCCTTCTTTCTCTCTTTCTCTCTGTTTGGATTTCCCTCCTGGTTTTACTCTACTAAGCCATTGAACAAAACAGCTTTATTCATTAACCAATAAAAGCAGCACATATACAGAAGGACTTCTCACATCAGCCAGGTATTGGATCATAACAAGGAGAAGAATGACAAATATAATATTAGTTTAATTATATTTTATGAACTTCTTTTTGCATTTGTGTATGTGTGTGTGCATGCACATGCATGAGCATACATGCACTAACACACTGAAGCATTTGCAGATGTCAGCTTTGGGGAACTAAATCTCTTTTCTGCTCTATTGATCCTGAGGATCAACTTCAGGTCATTAGATTTCGAAGCAAGTGCCTTTACATGCTGAGTCAAATGGCTGGCTCACAAGAAAATGCTCTCAAAGCAAACAACTCTGTACTTTAGTAGCCTTAGCTTCATTTCACACAAATTTTTATAAAGGAAACTCACATTTTCATTTTAGACATCAAATCATGTAGCCTAACAAGGTATATCATTCAACATACAGCAGAAAAATGGGAGGAAAAGAAAAAATCCATACAGTTCCTGATATAAATCAATCGAATCTAATGTGAGAAACTAACTTTATAGATAGGAACATGTGCTATCTTAGAAGAATGTTGCACTTATGCCTGAAAAAAAAACCTCTTGTATCTTACCTATTATCAAAAGATGCTAGCAAACAATGAGCATGGGTTATTTTATTTTTGCTTATAGTGATGGTTAAATATTGATGATAAATTTCTTCAGATACAGGCTACACCATTATCAATATATTTCTATCTTGAATATTTGTGTGAAGAGGTATTTGGCTACATAAATTAACATTTAAATGTGGTGGATGCAATAGCTCAGATCGCCTGTCCTAAATTGGATAAAGTTCATCTAATCAATCACAGTATTGGACAGAACAAAGATTGATCCCTCAGAGTGAAAGACAGTTTCTTTTGCAAAATTCTTTTTGTTTACAACATAGGCTTATACTGAATGTCAAGTCAGATAGGTTTGGTTGGAAGGAACTGTACCCAGAACTGTCCTGGTCCCAGGCCATCAGTCTCCCACTGTAATCATACTTCAGTCCTACTTAGTCACCAGCCTGAGAAGGGTGCTCTGTGCATTCTGTTGGCCATATGAGCCAACTGCTTGTGGTAATGCATGTGATCCACCCCTTTATTTCTCATATATATGCTATTTTTAAATTTAAACTGTTCAGATTAGGAATAGATGTGGTGCCCTTTATTTAATTTTGGCCTTTTAGGTTTCCAGATTAGAAGTATAAACTGGTATCGTAATCTTTGCCTCTGAAGACATATTATCTTCAACAGTGATCTTTAGCAACTAAATGTCATCACATCACTACTGACTCAAATGTAATTACCTGACATAAACAGGATCATACATTGCTTATTTTACAAGCTGCTGCCTCCCTGGGAAAGTGGATATATCCACAACATCTTATGACTTCCTGAGTTGAGGCTAAGGGGTGATCCTGAAATGGTAGGAATTGAGGCCATGTCCACAATCTCAGCTTAGCGAATAGGACAGGGAGCTGAGGGTATTTTCCCACCAGTTGAATAACATTATTTTCTGGAAAGTTTCTGTGATAATACAAGTTCATTGATCAATAAATAGTAAAACTGCCTCAAAAAAATTCTGCAACCAGTTTTTCTAAGAAGAAATACTTTTCTCATCTTAACCAACAGCTAACATTTCTCACATGACCAACAGATCAAATGCGGTTGATTTACAGAGATTCACCTTAAAACTCATACAGTGGCTATCAACTCAGAATTCTTATAATATAAAATTTTCTCTTATAAAAAGTTTTCTGCTCAGAAAGATGCTAAGTTATTATTTGAAGCACATCTCATGATTTTGTGAGGATTTTTTTTTTTTTTGCATTTTCCCTCTTTAAGACATGGCTGAGTTTGTTAGTAAAATACTTTACTTTGCCATGTTATTTAGCTCTACATAAAAAGACATTTTGTAGGCAAAATTGGTGTACTTATCTCTGAAGAACTGGTTCATTTGCCCATATAGAAATACAAAAATTGTTACTAGAATTTTTTTCAGCCAAAGGACAATTTAAAAAAAAGAACGTTAGTTGCATATCAAATTGTAATCACTTTTGTGTGAGTATAATTCAGTACCACTTGGTCACCTAACACAAACCACTATTTCTACTCTCATCCAGTGTTCAAAGATTCAAAGACTCATTACGCTTACCAAGGGAAGGCAGTAAATCAATAACCACACAGATAACACCACCTCCCAAATTCATCTGGGAGACCCTGTAATTGAAATTATAGCAATTCCTCGATTTTCTTTCAGAAAATCAGAACTGATGAAGTTCAGGCTTGGCTATGTAATATTAGAAAAATATTGATTGTCTTTTGACTTCTTCACAACCAGATTCAGAAAAAAAGTATGCACTATTCAGTTACAATTGCAGTCCATGTTCTGTATCAGACAATGTTCGAGGAAATGAGAATATACTTTTAGGACACACAACCATTAAATCAAATAACTTGAATAAGATAAATTTTAAAAACTAATAATACAGACATGTGATGATATTAATACCATATTCTAATTTTTAAAATGGAAATTCAGAAGTATTGAAGATGAAGTTGGGGAGATGGCTCAGGAATGAAGGCCACTTTTAAAAGACCATAATTATTCAATTCTGATCACCCACTTTGGGTGAAATGACCTGTAACTTCAGTTTCAAGGGATCCAATGCACTCTTCTTACTATCCAGTGGAGTTGTTTGATCATATATTGATGCTATTTAATATTTTAAGAATTTTCTTCCCTTTTCCTACTGGAGTAATAGCATTTTATTTTTCTACCTACAGTATACAAAGCTTCCCAAATTTTCTGTATCCTCATAACACCTACTATTTTATGTGTTCTGAAGTAGTAATTTATATGGTTTTCATTTGTCCTGATTAAATATATGTTTTGTTTACTAATTGTGAACTTGTATATACATTTCAGGAGAAAATATACATTAAAGCACTTACAGCAATTTCTCATCAATTTTTTACTTATGTTGCCTGAGCATTTCTGCTAGGTCTCCTTAGCCTTTTTCTCCAGGGAAAAATGTATGCACTATCTATCTGTTCTGCAGCACCACAATGCAGGACAATCGGGTCCACAGCCCCACAAAGCAAGATAATCAGACGCTATAGGGAGTCAAGTCAAAGCAGGAACTCAGTTTATTGTTGTGAGCATCAGCTTGTATAGGTTAAATGACATTGTATGATGTGGGGTTACCTCCAGCCAATGAGAGACAGCCAAGCATTCCCTCTGGCTGAAGGGGTGTCTTCCTAGATTTTGCTATCTCATCCTCACTTGGTAGCTTTGAGACTATCCTTCGAACTCAAGCCAGGATTTTCTCTGTCCTACAGGCCTCAAGGTATAGGCCCTGAGATAATTTTGGCCCGATGCATTTCATATACTCTGTACAGCAAATCTATAGCAGATGTAATACATGGTGTGCAGCATTTTCTCCCACTTCTATCTTAGTTAAAGTTTCTATTGTTGTTAAGAGAAACCATGACCATGGCAGCTCTTATAAAGAAAAGTATTTATTTGGGGTGGCTTAGAATTCAGAGATTCAGTCCATTCTCATCATGGTAGGACATGGCAGTGTGCTGGCTCACATGGTGCTGAAGAAGGATCTGAGAATTATACGTCTTAATGAGAAAGCAACAGGAAGTGGATTGTGACACTGGGTGTAGCTTTATCATCTGAAGCCTCAAAGCTGACCCCCATAGTGACACTCTTCCTCTAATCAGGCCACACCTACTCTAAAAGGTCCATACCTCCTAGTGGTGCCACTCTCTTTGGGGGCCATTTTCTTTCAAATCATCACATTTCACTCTCTGGCCCCTGAAGACTTTTAGCTACAACATAATAAAAATGCATTTAGTCTAACTTCAAAAGTCCCCTTAGTCTATAACAGTCTCAAACTTATTTAGCAGTCTAAACTTAAAAGTCTCTCCTGAGATACATGCCATCTCTTAACTTTAATCCCCTAGAAAATCAAAACCAACAAGCACAGAATATACATGACCATTCCAGAACAGGGAAGGGAGCACAGTGAGGAAATACTTGACCAATGCAAGACCAAAAACCACCTGGGCAAACTCCAAACTCAGTATCTCTGTGTCTGATGTCAAAACACTTCAGATCTTCATTTCCTTTCAGCATTTTTGCCTGAAACATACTTCTTTCTTTTGGAATGTTTCCATTTCCTGTTATCAGGTTCCTTGGCAGGTATCCCATGGCTCTTGCATTTCCAACGTCATGGGGTCTCCAAGGCAATACAGGTTTTGCTTTCACAACTTCACAAAATTTCCTCTCTAGGCCTCCATTCAGGGACACCCCCTGACACATGCCTGGCCTTGGCAGCTCTTCTTAGTCACTGAGGAATATTTTATACATCTTTCTTCTACTGCTAAAGACAGAACCATGTGGCCAAAGTTGCCAAGATCTGCTGCATACTGGGGCTAGTACATGGTCCCCTGGTTCAAATACTTCACCAACTTTCTGTTTTGAATGGTTTCTTCACTGCTTAGTCTTGACCTTGGACCTTTAGACCTGGGTGACTTTGAACTCAGAGATGTTCAATTACTTCACCAGCTTCCCATCTTTCATTGCCTATGCTTGCCTGTCCTAAAACTTGTTTTGTAGACCAGAATGTCTTCAGACTCAAAGATGCTTCAGCCTCTGCCTTCCCAATGTCAGGATTAAAGGTGTCCACCACTACACCTAGCTTTAAGCTTTTCTTTTGTTTCTTTCCACAGTTGATAACTTATCTGGGTGAGATTGTGTCCTGAGGTCAACACTCACTTTATTTCATTTCTTAATCTGGTCATTTCCTTGAAAACAGGATTTTTTTCCACTCTACTTCTTGGTGTTCTTTTTTCCTCAATTTTACACTTTTACATGGTGAATTTCTGAATGACCCCAGTTGTTGCTTTTATTGTCTCTGTTTTTTTTTATTGCCCTTGTTTTTGTTGTCTCCATCTTTCATATGTTCTATGTTCTATGAATTGGTTTCATTTTTGCTTTCTTTATCCTTTTTATGTATTTCTGTTCTCTCATTAATCTTCTTTAGCTACAGGCGGACTTAGGAGCCAGACCAAGCTTTAGCTGCTGCCACTCTCACACCACTAGGATGGTGCAATTTAGAACCCCCTCCCCAGCATACCAAATTTAAATGACTTTATGTGCTCCCAACACCCAGGGCCAAAGCTGACAATGCTATTTGCTGTGACTCCTTTGATAGCCAAGGTTCAGAATTCCTGCTTTTGAGTTTTCTGGTCACTGGATTCAGTTTTTCAGGAATTCAAATGTCTTTTGGAAAATAGAGAAGGTTAAACACTGTTTATGCTCTTCTGCTGCACTGAAAGGTTGCCTCAAAAGGAGGAAAGTGTCTATTCTATGTCCAGCAATCCACCCGACTTTGTGTCAGTGAAGCAAAATAAAATAAAATAAAAAAATCAATTAAGAGCAGCTAAAAAATATAGAACGTTGGTTTCATCTAACTGTCTAAAAGTTTTGCTAAGATGTACACCTTAAGATTTGTAAGACTTAGCATATGAATACTCTGTACCTCAAGATTTCTAAGTTTATTAAATACAGCTAAAACTCTTTAGAATATATAATAAAAGTTGACTTAAAGCTTATAAAATGGGGTTAATAATTAGAGTAATCCATAGATAATCTTAAAGCAAAGACCTAATCCATTAATATCTATAGTTCTAGACAAGTCTCAAAATTTACTAACCAAGTTTTTTAACTCCTGCAATTCCACTTTTCACTAACTGTTCTTTTTAACATGAATTAAATGCTTTAGGGCTCACCCTGAGAAAGGTTCAAGGCTACATTGGCATACCAAACACCCAATGAGGTCTCAGGTCACCTAAAGTTAGAGTTACAACTACTAAACACCAGAAACTCCGATCTGCCTATCTTACAATGCAGCAAGGCAATAACAACATAAGCAGCCTGACAACAGCCTGTGAAATGTCTCTCCTTACCTAAGTCTGTTTAGGCTAAGAAAGGCTAATTCAAAAAGCCCTATATGTGGCTCTCTGCTCCTCCCTGTTCTAGAGACAGCCGCTTCTTTTCGTGAAGTGCCAACCTTTTTCCAGAGACACGATGGTGAAGGTTGGAGTGAACGGATTTGGCCGTATTGGACGCCTGGTTACCAGGGCTGCCTTCACTTCTGGCAAAGTGGAGGTTGTTGTCATCAATGACCCTTTCATCGACCTCAACTACATAGTCTACATGTTCCAGTATGACTCCACCCATGGCAAGTTCAAAGGCACAGTTAAGGCTGAGAATGGAAAGCTTGTCATCAATGGGAAGGCTATCACCATCTTCCAGGAGCGAGATCCCGCCAACATCAAATGGGGGGATGCCGGCGCCGAGTATGTTGTGGAGTCTACTGGTGTCTTCACCACCATGGAGAAGGCTGGGGCCCACTTGAAGGGTGGGGCCAAGAGGGTCATCATCTACACCCCTTCTTCCAATGCCCCCATGTTTGTGATGGGTGTGAACCATGACAAGTATGACAATTTCCTTAAGATTGTCAGCAACGCTTCCTGCACCACCAACTGCTTAGCCCCCTTGGCCAAGGTCATCCATGACAACTTTGGCATCGTGGAAGGAATCATGACAACAGTCCATGCCATCACGGCCACCCAGAAGACTGTGGATGGCCCCTCTGGGAAGCTGTGGAGAGATGGCCGTGGTGCTGCCCAGAACATCATCCCTGCGTCCACTGGCGCTGCCAAGGCTGTGGGCAAAGTCATCCCAGAGCTGAACGGGAAGCTCACGGGCATGGCCTTCCGCGTTCCTACCCCCAATGTGTCTGTCGTGGAACTGACATGCCGCCTGGAGAAAGCTGCCAAGTATGATGACATCAAGAAGGTGGTGAAGCAGGCATCCGAGGGCCCACTAAAGGGCATCCTGGGCTACACTGAGGACCAGGTCGTCTCCTGTGACTTTAACAGTGACTCCCACTCTTCCACCTTCGATGCTGGGGCTGGCATTGCTCTCAATGACAACTTTGTAAAGCTCATTTCCTGGTACGACAATGAATTCGGCTACAGCAACAGAGTGGTGGACCTCATGGCCTACATGGCCTCCAAGGAGTAAGAAGCCTGCCCTGGACCACCCATCTCAGCAAGGACACAGCAAGAGAGAGGTCCTCGGCTGCTGAGCAGTCCCTGTCCTAACTAACCCTTGACACTGAGCATCTCCCTCACAGTTTCCATCCCAACCCCCAGAATAGCAGGAGGGGGCTTAGGGAGCCCTACTCTCTTGAATACCATCAATAAAGTTCATTGCACCCCTTAAAAAAAGCCCTATATGTGCTACAAACAGATGTGAATGCTTATGTTCAAAGTGATGATGCCCTAGCTCTTGAGCTGAGTCAGCAAATCAGATGCTTCTGATGAATACCACTTTGCCCTAATCCTCTCCTGGCCTTTGGCTAATATTTTAGCCTTTCTTGGACCTGACAACAGAGTCTTAACTTCATCAGGAAGTAGTTACAAAGAAGAGTATACCATTCTTTGTCCACAACAAAGGGCAGGAATATGAGGACTAAGAGGAGCTCACTGGAAAAGGGGACAAAATGACTGTCTATATTCCCTATTGGCATACCAATATTATATGGCTTTAAACTGTTTGTTTTTTCTATGCTAACCAAACAGGTACAATTTATAAATGGGCCATGTATCCTCTGATGCATTACAGATTTACCACCTTTTCCCAGATAAGGAACGCTAAGACCCTATGAAGGATTTGACAAGAGCACATAGATAAGGGGGGATGATGAACCAACATGTGTCCAATTTAGGATTAGAAACCATTTTATACTAATGACAGGACAAGGTCATTCCTGTTTATGATTAAATCTCTGTTTCTCAAGAGTTGGATTATGCCCTACTTGTAACCTTAACTAGTAATTGTTCTTTATTGCCTGTTTTAGGAAAAGTCAACCATGCATGCCTTTGTTTCAAAAGTTATGTAAATTATCTTGAAACCTTGTCTTTGTTTCAAAAGTTTTTTTATGACTACTTTGTTAAACCCACCTTGCAAACATGTCTTTCTTTCAGGAGATTGTTATAACTAATTAGTTATGCTTGTGTTCTGTTCCTATAACCCCGCCTATTTTGCCCACTAAATAATCCATTTAGAACCCACTATAAAAACTTTGTCTTTCTCACAGCCAATGCTGACTTCTCAAACCCCACCTTAGGGGGAGGCATACCATATGCAAGAATAAAAAATGTTTGCTTTAATTAATTACTTGTTAAAATTAAATTGGCCATGATAATTTGGGGAGTTGGTCTTCCCTCTCACATCTTTTGAATTAAGACCAAGTGTGTATCTGGTGCCTCAGGTCGGAAGAGGGTTCCAGAGCCCTTGAACAATAGTGGATGTGAACGACCATATAGGTGCTAGGAACCAAGTCTTGGCTCTTTGCAAAATCAGCATGTGCTCTTAACTACTGAGCCATCTGCCTATCTCAAAGTTTTATTTACTGCAGTTGACTTCATCTATTTTAAAAATGAAAACACATTTGTAGCCATCAGAGAAACTCCAGTTTCCCCCAGAATTTACTGTTAACGTTGTGCTCTATTTGTACTTCCGCTGAAAATCAGAATTCACTCAAGTAGAGCCTGTCCATTTATTGCTGTGAATGGAAAATAGATTTGAATAAATCCATTAAACTAAGTACATTTATAATTATCCACTAGACTCTTCATTTGTGTATAAAAAGAAAAGAAATAATACTGCAGTATGTCATGTTTAGTGGGAAATACAATTAAAAATATAGAACAGGCAAACCTTTCCAAGTTGGAATGTGACTTAATCACAAACAGAAACAAGATACCTCACTGTGCTGGTCTTAGTTTGCCTACCATCATGCTGTGCCTCCTGCTGCACTCTGCGGAAATCCTTTTATTTCTATGCAAACAAATGACATCTTTCTGAAAAATGAGTAGTCCTATTAAAGTGGGAGAGTAGAAGTATGCCTGGTCTGTTCTTAGAGGAGAGAGAGACAAAAACCTGATGGAGACAAGAGATCTTCTCCATCAACTGTTTCAATCTGGTCTCATTTAACAACAAATGACTGGAGGTGAAGCAATGGCTCTGTGTTTAAGAGTGCCTACTGCTACATAGAGCACACACATTTAGTTCCTAATACCCACACAAAGAGGCATACTGTCAGCTGATGGAGGAAGGTCATTGGTTAAAAAAAAGAAACTGGAGGCGCACGGAACCCGGACGCAGAGGCGCACGGAACCCGGACGTGGAGGCGCACGGAACCCGGACGCGGAGGTGCACGGAACCCGGACGCGGAGGCGCACGGAACCCGGATGCGGAGGCGCACGGAGGACGCCCCCCGCAACCGGTGGGGACCGGCTGGGACCCGAGCCGCAGCAGAGGACGCAGGCCGCAGGCGGCAGGAACCATCGTGGCAACAGATGCAGGCTACAGGGACCACGCGCACCTAGAGCAGATCGCCCCACTAAAATTAAATCAAAGAGGTAGGCCTTGGGTTGGTGAGATCCCTGGCAAAGGAGGAGCCAGACCCTATTCCTGAAGACCCTTCTGAGGGGTGAGAGGGACCTTGCCCCCCCCAGCAGGAACCAGGAAACAGAGCAAGAGCATTTTTTAAGAGGAGCCCCTGGCCAGCAGGGAAACCTGAACCAGTTTTAAAAGACCCATTAGATAGCATCGATAGGAGGAGATGGGCAGGCGCCAAGGCAAGAATTCACCCAATAATCTGAAAAACAGCATGAAAACACCAGAACCCAATGATCTTACAACAGAAGGTCTTCAAAACCCTAGCACAGAAGAAGTGGAAAAAATTGACTTTATGAAAGCAATAGAGTCCCTTAAACAACATGTGAAAAATGCCCTTATAGAAATGGATGAGAAGTATAACCAAAAGTATGAAGAAATGAGTAAATATGTACATAATACCCTGGGAAACCAAGAAAGAACAATCAAACAGGTAATGGAAACAGTTCAAGAATTGAAAACTGAAATGGAAGCAAGGAAGAAAACACAAACTGAGGACCAGCTGGATATGGAAAATCTAGGTCAATGAGCAGAGCCTACGGAAACAAGCATAATCAATAGAATACAAGAAATAGAAGAAAGAATCTCAGATTCTGAAGACACCATAGAGAAAATAAATGCACTGATCAAAGAAAACTGCAAAGCCAACAAAGTCTCATCACAAAACATTCAGGAATTATGGGACACAATAAAAAGACCAAACCTAAGAATAATAGGTATAGAAGAAGGAGAAGAGTCACAGCTCAAAGGCCCAGAAAATATTTTTACCAAAATTATGGAAGAAAACTTTCCCAACATAAAGAAAGATATTCCTCTGAATATTCAAGAAGCTTACAGAACACCAAACAGACTAGACCAAAGAAAAACATCCCCTCGACATATAATAATCAAAACACAAAATATACAGGTTAAAGAAAGAATATTAAGAGCTGCAAAGGAAAAAGGCCAAGTAACTTATAAAGGTAAACCGATCAGACTTACACCCGACTTCTCTATGGAAACAATGAAAGCCAGAAGGTCCTGGATAGAAGTACTGCAGAAGCTAAGAGACCATGGATGCAAGCCCAGACTACTATACCCAGCCAAGCTTTCATTCACTATAAATGGAGAAAACAAGACATTCCAGGATAAGAACAAATTTAAACAATACGTAGCCACGAATCCAGCCCTACAGAAAGTAATAGAAGGAAAATCGCAACCCAAAGAATCCAACATTGCCAACACTGCCTACAATAACTGAGGCATCTAGCGACCCTTCACCAACACAACTCAAAGAAGGGAGACACACAAACTTTACCTCCAAAAACAATAAGAATATCTGGAGTAAACAACCACTGGTCATTAATATCACTTAATATTAATGGTCTCAATTCACCTATAAAAAGGCACAGGCTAAGAGATTGGTTACGAAAACAGGATCCAACATTCTGCTGTTTGCAAGAAACACATCTCAACCACAAAGACAGGCATCTACTCAGAGTAAAGGGTTGGGAAAAGGTCTTTCAAGCAAATGGTCCTAAGAAAAAAGCAGGTGTGGCCATATTAATTTCTAACAAAACTGACTTCAAACTAAAATCAATCAGAAAAGATCGAGATGGACACTTTATACTCATAACAGGAACAATTCGTCAGGAAGAAGTCTCAATCCTGAATATCTACGCCCCTAATATAAAAGCACCCACTTATGTAAAAGAAATATTACTAAAACTCAAGGCAGACATCAAACCACACACACTAGTAGTAGGAGACTTCGATACACCTCTCTCAGCAATGGACAGGTCAATCAGACAGAAACCTAATAGAGAATTAAGAGAATTATTGGAGGTAATGAAGCAAATGGACTTAACAGACATCTATAGAATATTCCACCCAAATAGGAAAGAATATACCTTCTTCTCTGCAGCTCATGGAACCTTCTCGAAAATTGACCACATACTCGGAAACAAAGGATACCTCCACAGATATAAAAAAATATCAGTGTCCACCAGTGTCTTATCAGATCACCACGGATTAAAGTTAGAAGGCAACATCCATGCTACCCCCAGAAAACCGACAAACTCATGGAAACTGAACAGTCAACTACTGAACCACACCTGGGTCAAGGAAGAAATCAAGAAAGAAATTAAAGTCTTCCTTGAATTTAATGAAAATAAAGAGACAACATACTCAAACCTATGGGACACTATGAAAGCAGTGCTAAGAGGAAAGTTCATAGCACTAAGTGCCCACTTAAAGAAAACGAAGAAAGCATACATCGGAGACTTAACAGCACACCTGAAAGCTTTAGAAAAAAAAGAAGCAGACGCACCCAGGAGAAGTAGAAGACTGGAAATAATAAAACTGAGGGCTGAAATCAACAAAATAGAAACACAGAAGACAGTCCAAAGAATCAATGAAACAAAAAGTTGGTTCTTAGAGAAAATCAACAAGATTGACAAACCCCTTTCCAAACTAATTAAATGACAGAGAGAGAACACACAAATAAATAAGATCAGAAATGAAAAGGGGGACATAACCACAGACACAGAGGAAATTCAGAGACTCATTAGATCCTACTACAAAAGCCTATATGCCACAAAACTAGAAAATGCAAAAGAAATGGACATTTTTTTTAGATAAGTACCATATACCAAAGCTAAACCAAGACCAGGTGAATGATCTAAATAGACCTGTTAGTCGCGAAGAACTAGAAACTGTTATCAAAAATCTCCCTTCCAAAAAATGCCCAGGGCCAGATGGTTTCAATGCAGAATTCTACCAGAACTTCCAAGAAGAGCTAATACCTATACTCCTTAATGTATTTCACAATATAGAAACAGAAGAGTCATTGCCAAACTCCTTTTATGAAGCTACAGTTACCCTGATACCGAAACCACACAAAGACCCAACCAAGAAAGAGAATTACAGGCCTATCTCACTCATGAATATGGACACAAAAATTCTCAATAAAATACTGGCAAACCGAATCCAAGAACACATTAGAAAAATTATCCATCATGATCAAGTAGGCTTCATCCCAGAGATGCAGGGCTGGTTCAACATACGAAAATCTATCAATGTAATCCATCATATAAATAAACTGAAAGAAAAAAACCATATGATCATTTCATTAGATGCTGAAAAAGCATTTGACAAAATTCAACACCCCTTTATGATAAAAGTCTTGGAGAGATTAGGGATACAAGGGTCATACCTAAATATAATAAAAGTAATTTACAGCAAGCCGACAGCTAACATTAAGTTAAACGGAGAAAAACTCAAAGCCATCCCACTAAAATCAGGAACACGACAAGGATGTCCACTCTCTCCATACCTCTTCAATATAGTGCTTGAAGTTCTAGCAACAGTGATAAGACAACATAAGGGGATCAAGGAGATTCGTATCGGAAAAGAAGAAGTTAAGCTCTCGTTATTTGCAGATGATATGATAGTATACATAAGCGACCCCAAAAACTCTACCAAAGAACTCCTACAGCTGATAAACACCTTTAGTAATGTGGCAGGATACAAGATCAACTCCAAAAAATCAGTCGCCTTCCTATACACTAAGGATAAGGAAACAGAGAGGGAAATTAGAGAAGCATCACCTTTCACGATTGTCACAAATAGCATAAAATATCTTGGGGTAACTCTGACCAAGGATGTGAAAGATCTATTTGACAAAAACTTCAAGGCTTTGAAGAAAGAAATTGAAGAGGACACCAGAAAATGGAAGGATCTCCCTTGCTCCTGGATTGGGAGGATCAACATAGTAAAAATGGCAATTTTACCAAAAGCAATCTATAGATTCAATGCAATCCCCATCAAAATCCCATCAAAATTCTTCTCAGATCTGGAGAAGACAATAATCAACTTTATATGGAAAAACAAAAAACCCAGGATAGCCAAAACAATCTTATACAACAAAGGATCGTCTGGAGGCATTACCATCCCTGACTTCAAACTCTACTACAGAGCTACAGTATTGAAAACAGCTTGGTATTGGCATAAAAACAGAGAAGTCGACCAACGGAATCGAATAGAAGACCCTGACATTTACCCACAAACCTATGAACACCTGATTTTCGATAAAGGAGCTAAAAGTATACAATGGGAAAAAGAGAGCATCTTCAACAAATTGTGCTGGCAAAACTGGATGTCAACATGTAGAAGAATGAAAATAGATCCATATCTATCACCATGCACAAAACTCAAGTCCAAATGGATTAAGGACCTCAATATCAGTCCGAACACACTGAACCTGTTAGAAGAGAAAGTGGGAGGTACTCTACAACACATGGGCACAGGAGACCACTTCCTACGTATAACCCCAGCAGCACAGACATTAAGGACCTCATTAAATAAATGGGACCTCCTGAGACTGAGAAGCTTCTGTAAAGCAAAGGACACTGTCGCTAAGACACAAAGGCAACCCACTGACTGGGAGAAGATCTTCACCAACCCCGCAACTGACAAAGGTCTGATCTCCAAAATATATAAAGTTCTCAAGAAACTAGACCGTAAAAGACTAATCAACCCAATTATAAAATGGGGCACTGAGCTGAACAGAGAATTCTCAACAGAAGAAGTTCAAATGGCCAAAAGACACTTAAGGTCATGCTCAACTTCCTTAGCGATCAGGGAAATGCAAATCAAGACAACTTTAAGATACCATCTTACACCTGTCAGAATGGCTAAAATAAAAAACACCAATGACAGTCTTTGCTGGAGAGGTTGTGGAGAAAGGGGTACCCTCATCCATTGCTGGTGGGAATGCAAACTTGTACAACCACTTTGGAAATCAGTGTTTCGGTTTCTCAGGAAATTCGGGATCAACTTACCCCTGGACCCAGCAATACCACTCTTGGGAATATACCCAAGGGAGGCCTTATCATACAACAAAAATATATGCTCTACTATGTTCATAGCAGCATTGTTTGTAATAGCCAGAACCTGGAAACAACCTAGATGCCCTTCAATGGAAGAATGGATGAAGAAAGTATGGAATATATACATATTAGAGTACTACTCAGCAGTAAAAAACAAGGGCTTCTTGAATTTTGCAGGCAAATGGATGGAAATAGAAAACACTATCCTGAGTGAGGTAAGCCAGACCCAAAAAGAGGAGCATGGGATGTACTCACTCATATCTGGTTTCTAGCCATAAACAAAGGACATTGAGCCTATAGTTAGGGATCCTAGAGAAGCTCAATAAGGAGAACCCAAAGAAAAACATATAGGCATCCTCCTGAATATTAACCTTCATCAGGCGATGAAAGGAGACAGAAACAGAGACCCACATTGGAGCACTGGACAGAAATCTCAAGGTCCAAATCAGGAACAGAAGGAGAGAGAGCACGAGCAAGGAACTCAGGACCTCAAGGGGTGCACCCGCACACTGAGACAATGGGGATGTTCTATTGGGATCTCACCAAGGTCAGCTGGCCTGGGTCTGAAAAAGCATGGGATAAAACTGGACTCGCTGAACATAGCGGACAATGAGGACTACTGAGAACTCAAGAACAATGGCAATGGGTTTCTAATCCTACTGCAAGTACTGGCTTTGTGGGAGCCTAGGCAGTTTGGATGCTCACCTTACTAGACCTGGATGGAGGTGAGGGTTCCTTGGAATTCCCACAGGGCAGGGAACCCTGATTGCTCTGCGGGCTGAGGAGGGAGGGGGTCTTGATTGGGGGAGGGGGAGGGAAATGGGAGGCAGTGGCGGGGAAGAGACTGAAATCTTTAATTAAAAAATAAATAAATTAATTAATTAAAAAAAAATAAAGAAATGCTTGGCCCTGATGGGTAGAAAATTAGGTAGACAGAGTAAACAGAACAGAATGCTTTGAGGAAGAGGAAGTGAGCTCAGACTCGATAGCTCTCCTCTCTGGGGCAGATGCGAGGTGCTGCTCTCTAGGGAAGACGCTATGAAACTCCAACCCAGCATGGACGTAGGCTAGAATCTTCCCGGTAAGCGCACCTTGGGGTGCTACACACATTATTAGAAGTGGGCTAGTCCAGGTGCGATAGTTAGCCGAGAAGAGGCTAGATATAATGGGCCAAGCAGTGTTTAAATGAATACAATTTGTGTGTTGTTATTTCTGGTGTAAAGCTAGCCATGCGGGAGCTGGACGGAACAAAAAGCAGGCCCAAAGCTCCCTACTACAGTCACCCCAGCTCTAGTTACAAGAAATACGACACCTACTTCCTGAGCATTTTACTCATGTACATGCATGCACACACACACACACACACACACAAATTAAAAGTAAAATAAATGTCAAATATGATAAAGAGCACTTTTAATAACAGCACTGCAGAGAAAGAGTCAAAAGGTTGTGACCAGATTGCTGAACCTAAAGAATCCAAGACAACCAAGGGCTATATCGCCTCAAAAAGTCTCAAAACTTTCTCTCTCTCTCTCTCTCTCTCTCTCTCTCTCTCTCTCTCTCTTTCTCTCTCTCTCTCTCTCTCTCTCTCTCTCTCTCTCTCTCTCTCTCTGCCACTCAGCCACATGAATATCTCAAGCAGCATGTCAGTGTGTTGAAACATGTTCTCAAGGATTGATGGACTTAGATCACACTCAGTCTTATTTCATTTACTATTATTCTATTGACAAGCTATCCAGCAGTTTTCATCCTGGTTTACTTATTTTAAAATGAAGTTCATCACATACAACTAGGTTAATCAGAATAATCAATTTATTGTAACTGCCTACCCTAAAAATTTCCATGATTTGAACAATAATTTGACTCTGTATTAATATGATTTGAATAAAACCATTCCTTGTTAGGAGGTGAAGACAACGTTCCTTATAGCACTCACTGAGACTCAAGCTGCCTGCATCATGTGATTCTCAGCCATGTAGCATTCAGGAAAGAATCAGAAAAAGAGCGCTACACATAATGCTTAATCACATTTTCTCAAAGCAATCCTTCTTATTCTCTCATTGAAATTTCTTTTTTTTTTAAATTTATTTACTAAAAATTCCCACCTCCACCCTTCCTCCCATTTTCCTTCCTCCTCCCCCTCCCCCTCCCTTTCCAGTCCTAAGAGAAGTCACGGTACCCTGCCCTGTGGGAATTCCAAGGCCCTCCCCCCTTGATCTAGGTCTAGAAAGGTGAACATCCAAACAGAATAGGCTCCCAAAAAGCCAGTACATGCAGTAGAATCAAATCCCAGTACCATTATCATTGGCTTCTCAGTCAGCCCGCATTGTCAGCCACATTCAGAGAGTCCAGTTTGATCGCATGCTCATTCAATCCCAGTCCAGGTGGCCTTGCTGAACTTCCATTAGATCAGTCACACCATCTCCATGGGTGGGCACACCCCTCGCAGTCCTGACTTCCTTGCTCATCTTCTCCCTTCTTCTGCTCTCATTGAAATTACAACTGTAAAAACTAGTCTTGTAACCAGTCCCCATGAAAAAGTGGCTGGAAAAGCAACTCTCGAGTTGCCAACCACATAGTAATGAGAAGCATGGATGTATTTGTCAACTAGCCATCTTTGCTCCCATCACTGTGATAATCTGAATGAGAATGGCCTCTATAGAGTCGTATATTTGAATGCTTGTTTCCTAATTGGTAAACTGTTTAAGAAGAATTAGGAGGTATGGCCTTGTTGGTGGAGGTGTGCCATTAGGAGTGGGATTTGAGGTTTCTAAAGCCTACACCATGTACAGTCTTGTTCTTTCTGCCTGCAACTTCTGGATCAGTTGTGAGTTCTCAGCAGCTGCTCCAGGGCCACTGTTCTGCCATGACGACCATAGCTAACGCTCTGATACAGTGAGCAAGCATCCAGTTAAATACTTCATTTTTAAGTTGCCTTGACCAAGTTGCTTCATCCCAGCAATAGAATGGTAACCGAAACACTAACTCTACTGACAACTTTAGACATTAAAACAAACAACAAAATACCCAGTGACTTGTATGTTGTGATGATGACTATCCTCTTCATGTGTGGTGTTGACAATTGGACATGGATTATAGCCATCTAAGCAGTGTCAGAAGACTAAGACAAACATCCTGTGTAAAAACCTTTGTTACTCTATTTATTGAAATAACTCAAATGTTGATCCCTTAGAAATTCACATGGGCAGATTTAAGAGCAATTACTGCTCTTCAAAAGGATGAGTTCAGTTCTGATTACCTAAGTAGGGCTATTCAAAAAAAGTCTGTAATTCCAGTTTCAGGGGGCCAATGTCCTCTTCTGACCTCAAGAGGCACCCACATTCACATGCATGCTGCAAACATATCCCCCCCCCCACACACAACTCTCTCTCTCTCTCTCTCTCTCTCTCTCTCTCTCTCTCTCTCACACACACACACACACATACACACACACTAAATATTTTTTTTAAAAAAAGAAGGTCTGTGGGTTTGAGTAATTACTTCCATGTGATTTCTTCAGCATGAAACTCTGTTTCTCTACTTCCTATTATTTTGTGTAAACCCACAGATATAGCCTAAAAATTAGATTGCATTTGTTAAATGTTATTTTGGTTATAATACTGCATAAATTATTTTGTGTATTTTAGCTTATTATTTCTGAAGCTCTATGGTGTCTATTTGATCCTTAGATAATTCATTTGATCCCTAGAATAATTTGTCACAAGGTTTGCTGATATGACCATGTTGTTCTGGCCAAATTGTCATGTCATGACTTCAGTAATAATCAATAGTCATTTCCAATAACCATATCATGCTGATACTTTAAGTATATGCATATGTAATATAAATATTTAAAATTATATAGTTAATTTTTTCTGTGAAAAATTTCTAACTCTCCATTCGGAGTACAGTTTTCATAAAAATGAATTATTTTACCTAAATGTTGATAACTATATATTAGACTGTTTATGTCTGTGGCAGAATCCCTGAGATAAGCATCTTAAGGCAGATTTATTCTGCTCACAATTTTGATATTTTCTGTCAAAAGTCAAGAGATTTTGCTTCTTCTGAACTTCTGGTGAGGTAGAGTATCATGTTGCAATGAGGCAGAACATTGAAGATCACATCATGACAGTAGGAGGTAGAAAAACTGGAGAGGCTGAGATAGGACAGAAGCCCCGAGCAAAGCCCCAGTGACCTACTTATCTGGAGATGCCCCTCTGGAATATCCTATCACCTCCCAATGCCTGTACAATAGTAATCAGTGGATTAATCCATCAAGGAGCGAGTCACCTAGTAATATCTACCCACTTACCCTTCTGCACCTCTAAACACCATTGTATTGGCAACTGAGATTCTAACATGTAAACCTCTGCATAGATACTTTATACCCAAACCATAATGAACTACACTGGGTTTTCTTTTTGTGTTATAATGAATTCATAGCTTTTGTGCTCAATTGATTATCTTTTTTATCCCTTTTTGTTTTTTTCCCAGATGATAAATTTATGTTGCTATAAGCTAATATGAGTACCATTAAACCAATGACATGTGGAGTGACTGTAGATATCCTAATCCATTTTTATTCAGTATGAGAGTTTCCCCACATTAACAGAGACCTGGACTAGTCTGTATATTTTCTTCTAGCATTTGGAGTCGATCATTTTGTAAAACAGTGTGAATGGAGAGGTAAGTTGCAGACACTAATATTGTACACTGCTCTGATGATATTGCTATTTTTCTATGTTTTTTACTATGGTAAGGTATTTAACATGTTATTTAACCTTGAATATTCTCTAGTGCACTTGAAAAAATACATATTTGATGATTTGCTAATAAAAATATCCGATAAATCTTAAGTTGAGGTGGTGAGTTGTGTTGTTAAGTCTTCTATATCCTTTCTATTTTTTTTTTTGTTTTTTTGAAGACAGGGGATGAAAATATCCAATGGTTGTTACAATCTCTGTTTCTCCATTCATCTCTTTAGCTTTTATGCTGAGAATTTACTGGTGTGCGTGTGTGTGTGTGTGTGTGTGTGTGTGTGTGTGTGTGTGTGTGTGTGATCTTCTTAAAGGCTGGACATCTTTCAGAACTGGAGATACGATATAGCAGATAGTTTCTGAAACATGGTTCAAGGACCAGAGTTCATACCTAGCAGCCTGTAGGAAGGTAGGTGTGGTAAGATGCATCTGTAAACCTCGGTGCTGTGGAAATGAAACACGTAGATCCTTAGGATTCACAGGACATCAAGTTTGGTCGAACCAATGGACTTCAGATTCAGTGTACTGTCTCAAAATAAAGGTGGAAAAGTGTTGAGGAGAACACATACCATCCATTTCTGGTCTCTACATGCAGACCACCCATGCACCTGCATGCACACGTGATGAATACACTGGTATGTACAGAAGCCACATCATTGCAAGCACATTTCATATATTCTAAACAAATACATTTCTAAAAATTGATCATTTTTCATTATTATGCTCTTTTATCTAACAGTGTTCTTTAACTTCAAGCAAATGCTGGCATCACCTTTTGCTGTTATTGTACTATATCAACTATGGCTACTGTTGATGTGAAATTGTATTTCATTGGTAGATGAGATATAGCTGAACTTGACAGTTTCAGTTCCCCATTTTTGGATTAGATTAGGGCACACAGACCATTTTCATTTGTTTGTGTTCTTGTTGGTATGCCTTCATGTCTGTTATGTGTCTCCATGTTCTCTTATTACATGGTGTTGAATACTGCTCTCATTAAGTAAGGGCAGCTGCTTCCACTGTTAATTTCACTATTTTTCTTATATACTTTTCATATTCTGAGGGCTCTGAAATGGAAGTGTTTTATGTTTCTTAGGACTATATCTGACTTTTGACTCTACAATGGTAGAAATTAAAAAATGCTTTTGAAGTAAATGAGAAATAAAAACAAAGCCTAATAAAGAACTGGAAACCGTGGATACATTAAATATTAAAATTATTAAATAAACATAGCATAGATAGTAATTACATTTTTAAAGTGAAGAAAAAGGAAGCATCTGTGTGGATTTTTAGGTCAATACAACATCAGATTAAAACTACATTTTAGCACTCTGTCACTTAGGACTGAGTGATGCTTTATGTCTAAGGATAATTATCCTGGTGAGGACTTAATATAAAAATGCATGTTACCTATGGTGCATAACTTTTTCTGGAAAACATAAAAAATCTAGTGATACTAAATAGGGTACTGGTAATACATCAATTCCATCAAGGTCTAGCTTGGTTAAACTGTGATTTTTTTTTTATGAGGGGTAGTTACTTACTAACAGGCACATAGATGAAGATGAATGAAGTGCTTCTTATAGGAATATTGATGACTTAAAGTCAGCAGCATCCCTGAAAAGTCTACCCCAACATGAGTGATAACTTACAAGTCTGCATCTCTGGAGTTTCCCAGCATATGACTGTCTCTTGTCTCTAGCTAATGCTTATTCCTTTTATAATGGAGGGGAATTTTTTAATCTGATAACTTTCTTGAGTTTATGGAGCTTTGTGAGTTTCAAGAGCTTCCCTTCTTCCCTCCAGGAGAGAAACTCCCAATTCAGAGGAAATAGCTCTATGTACTCAATATAAATGAAACCTTAAAACTGCAGTTGTGACTTTTCCTGTTATTATCTGGGATCTGTTTCTATCCATTCTTTGAATTCATTAACAGTGGTATGGAATGTTGGCCACTGCTACTTGAGGGTAAGCAAGACTGCAATAGGAAGCTAATGAACTTCTAAATCTTTTATTAACTTTTTATTGACATCTTTTTTATGGTATGCATGTTCTGACCAAGGTTTCCTCTCTATCTACTCCTCCCAGGTCCTTCACACCTCCTGTGCAACCAACTCCATACCCTTTCAATACCTAACAAAACATTTTTTTTTTCAAAAAAGGGTGCAGGGATGGGAGCAGAAAGCACAAGAAACATACAACTTCTAAATCTTGCCAATCACTAACAAGATAAACTTAAATAACATTCTTAAAACAATTAAAAACATACCGTTTTATACTAAAAGCTCTAAGTGCATTATGTCATGATTGCAATAATCAATAGTAATAAGAAAAATGACACTTTTAAGAAGAACTGTCAATCATCCTTTAAAAAGCTGTCAAACTCTCCTCCCTATGCAATATATTCTAAGGGGGATTTAAAAATAACGCTTATTTCCCCTCCAATTTTCTTCATTCATTCAGCAAACACTGATTATTTTCCCTGGTGTCCTGAATAAAGATTGAAATCAGTATGGATTTGAAGTTTATTATTTGATTAGTGCACCTGAATCATTAATAATATGAGCTCAAACCTTAAAATAGTTTGAATAAAGAGCTCCTGTCACACAGATAACACAAATGAAGACCAACAAGCCAGCCTTCATTTCTAGACATTAATATTAACCACCAACTGAAGCCCTAAATCTTATTTCAGAAGAAAATTAAGTGAATTCTAAACTACATCATGGTGGCTGTGTTTTTGATCCATCTTTTCAAAATAACTTTCAACACATATAATAATGAAAGATAAAGGCAAAGACACTGGGACAAAGACAATGAAAAGGGACAGAGATAATTCTACCCAAAGTCTGGGGTCAGAAAGTGATAAAATGCTACCCTTAGCCTTGACATTCCTGGCAGGTGGAAGAAAAAATGAAGTAAAAAAGGCATCATGTCTTGTCGTAACACTGTAGAAAACAAAAAAGTTCTTGGACATGGCAGGAGTATTTCTCACATTGGCATCTTAAAGGAATTCAATTTCACAGAGTCATATATAAAACATTGTGTGTATCACATCATCTCAACAATTTGCAAGGGATGAAAATATATTGTTTGTATAATTATCGTTTCAAGTTTGCTAAATGACAACAAAAGATGGCCTGCAGAAATCAATCATTGGTCCAGAGAACTCCCTGCTCTTGTAGAGGATGAAGTTGTTCCCAGCACCCATTTCTTATGGATCACAACTGTCTGTAATTCCAGCAGGGCAATGGATGCCATCTTTTGGGATATACACAAACATATACATAAAAATAAATCTTTTCTTTAATTTTGATGTTATTAAAATCACCTCAGAGAATGTGTTTAGTGATGATATAAATCAAGATCAATCCAATCTCCACACCTGGTAACTTCTGGGTTTCCACCCTCTCCAATCTGTCAGAGTAAGGATTGCTTCTTAACTTTTTACTTACTGGAGACCATTTATTCTAACCTCCCTACTTTATTGATCATTTCTTTCCATTGTCTTGCATGTATTTTGATATTTTTTCTTCAATTTTCATTTAATTTGAACAAATCACTTGTTCCTCATGGTTTCACATGGCAGTTTTTTATATCTCTATTACCATCTCAGGACTCTTAGGTATAGTGCCTATATAAACTCTTGTGTGTTTGATAAACATCTGACAAAATTGACTTGTCTCAAACATTCTTACACCAGTATTCAACCCTTGGCAACTTCAGCCTCTCTTACTTCTGTCTTCTTACCAGTTTCACACAGTTTATACCCATTCTCGCTATAGTTCTTACTGTTTTTAGTCAAGCTGTCAATTTTACCTTCTCATGCAGTTCAAGTCTACTTTGTTCACTGATGAGTTCTTGGAAGGGTATCCTGCCTCCTCGTTAACCCTGGAACCACATTATGACAAAGTCTGTCAAATGACTTACTGGTTAACTAAGCAAATGATTTAATAAGTTCATGAAAACAGAGTCAAAAGTTACAAGAGAAATTCTACACATCTGACTCATCAGTCTTTGAAGCTGAAGTTGAAAGAAAAACACTGGTATTTTATAAGCTATTATTAGGGTGACATCACGGATTTGTAGGATGCTGCTGTGTGACAAGACTTTTTCTGGAGAGATGTTACACACGTGTGTGTACACATGTCTACTCGTCCTAAAGGGGAAGACTACAATCAACCAAAGTATGGATACCACCAAAGTTCAACTTGGTAAATCAATGAGCTTTATTGAGGTTACCTACAGGAATATAGGTTAGGGGTATAGATGGCCTTTTCTTTCCCACTACCAGTTCCCAAAAGACCGCACAGAAATTTAATATTAATTATAAATGTTTGGCAAATAGGTCAGGTTTATTACCAACTAGCTTTTACTAATAGGTTGTCTGTACCCTAATAATATTTTTCTCTGTAGAAAACAGAAAGCCACACCAAGTCACATTGAAAAAAATAAAAGACCAGATTTATTCTGAGCAAAGCAACTCCTGGGGTGACTCCTTCACTCCCTAGAGATTGACTGGGGCGGGGGGGGGGGAATCACATGACCAATCTAAGGTAGGGTGCCTATATACTCTGTAGGCACTGGGTAATAACGTGTCCTCCACAAGCTGGATTTGTAGGTATTGAGCAGCTGGCAACTTTAGGGGAGGAGCCGCCAGTGACCAAGAATGAAGAACTGGGCATTTTGGCAGCTCTTCTCTGTTTCTGGAGATTCTCTGGGATGGCAGAGTTTGGAGAGACAGGAATGGGGCTTTCGCAGGGGCAGGCTGCTGCATTTGAACACTTACAACTTAATTTAACCCATTTATATTAACCTATATGCTGTCCCGAGGCTCATGGCTTTTATATCTCCTGTGTGTCCTGCTTCCTTTCCATCTCATTGGTGATTCCTCTGTCTCGGCCCTTCTTCTTCCCAGCGTTGTCCTGAAAATCTTAGTTAACGGCCAGTTGGCTTTTTATTAACTATGAAAGCAACATGTTAGGGTCCACAGATACTCCACAAATACCACCACTCACATGCAGTCTCCAAGAGCTTTTATTTCTCTCCCCCTCGACTCACTCCTCTCCCCCTCCCTTTCCAGTCCAAAGAGCAGTCAGGGTTCCCTGCCCTGTGGGAAGTCCAAGGTCCTCCACCCTCCATCCAGGTCTAGGAAGGTGAGCATCCAAACTGGCTAAGCTCCCACAAAGCCAGTACATGAAGTAGGATCAAAACCCAGTTCCATTGTCCTTGGCTTCTCATCAGCTCTCATTGTCCGCCATGTTCAGAGAGTCCGGTTTTATCCCATACTTTTTCAGTAACAGTCCAGCTGGCCTTGGTGAGCTTTCAATAGATCAGCCCCACTGTCTCAGTGGGTGGGTGCACCCCTCGTGGTCCTGATTTCCTTGCTCACGTTCTCCCTCCTTCTGCTCCTCATTGGGACCTTGGGAGCTCAGTCCAGTGCTCCAATGTGGGTTTCTGTCTCTATCTCCATCCATCGCCAGATGAAGGTTCTTTGGTGATATGCAAGATATTCATCAGTATGGCTATAGAATAGGGTCATTTCAGGTTCCCTCTCCTCAGGTGCCCAAGGAACTAATTGGGGACATCTCCCTGGGCACCTGGTAGCCCCTCTAGGGTCAAGTCTCTTGCCAACCCTAAGATGGCTCCCTTAATTAAGATATATACTTCCCTGCTCCCATATCCACCCTTCCTTTATCCCAACCATCTCATTCCTCCAAGTTCCCCCCATCCTCCCCTTTTCACTTTTCTCTCCCCATCTCCCCTTACCCCCATCCCACCCCACTCCCAAGATCCCAATTTTTGCCCTGCAATCTTGTCTCCTTCCAATATCCAGGAGGATAACTATATGTTTTTCTTTGGGCTCACCTTTTTATTTAGCTTCTTTAGGATCACAAATTATAGGCTCAATGTCCTTTATTTATGGCTAGAAAGCAATTATGAGTGAGTACATCCCATGTTCATCTTTTTGGGTCTGGGATGCCTCACTCGGGATAGTGTTTTCTATTTCCATCCATTTGCATGCAAAATTCAAGATGTCATTGTTTTCTGAACACACTGATCCTGATAGAAGAGAAAGTGGGAAGTGCTGTACAACATATGGGCACAGGAGATCACTTCCTATGTATAACCCCAGCCACACAGACATTAAGGGCAACATTGAATAAATGGGACCTCCTGAAACTGAGAAGCTTCTGAAAAGCAAAAGACACTGTCACTAAGACAAAAAGGCAACATACTGACTGGGAGAAAATCTTCACCAACCCTGCAACAGACAAAGGTCTGATCTCCAAAATATATAAAGAACTCAAGAAACTAGACTTTAAAATGCTAATTAACACAATTAAAAAATGGGGCACTGATCTGAACAGAGAATTCTCAACAGAAGAAGTTCAAAATGCCAAAAGACACTTAAGGTCATGCTTAACCTCCTTAGCGATCAGGGAAATGCAAATCAAAACAACTTTGAGATATCATCTTACACCTGTCAGAATGGCTAAAATCAAAAACACCAATGATAGCCTTTGCTGGAGAGGTTGTGGAGGAAGGGGTAACCTCATCCATTGCTGGTGGGAATGCAAACTTGTGCAACCACTTTGGAAAGCAGTGTGGCAGTTTCTCAGGAAATTCGGGATCAACCTACCCCAAGATCCAGCAATACCACTCTTGGGAATATACCCAAGAGATCCTATCATATTACAAAAGCATTTGTTCAACTATGTTCATAGCAGCATTATTGGTAATAGCCAGAACCTGGAAACAACCTAGATGCCCTTCAGTGGAAGAATGGGAGAAGAAAGTGTGGAATATAGACATAAGAGCTTTTATTTCTTGGGACAAATTCCAATTTGTATTGGTGACCCATACACCAAAGTGGTGGCCACCCCGAGAGAAGCTAATTGCCTTCTTTTCTACACTGCTAGGGAAATTTCAGGGACCGTTAGGTCATCTCGAGCAAACACAATTGGTAAAGCAAGCAATAGCTACATTGGTTTAAATGTTATTGACTGTGGTACCTTTGGAGATGACCTGACTGGTGTGTATCAAAAACTATGTTCTCTTGCAGTATTTGCCCTTTTCTGATTGGCTGACTCTAACCTGTTAGGGTGGGCAGGCTGTGGGCTGGGGAGGAGGCCACTGTTCTGGTCTCACCACAGAATAGCAAAGTTACAAACAGGAAGCAGAGCTGCAAACCTGTGTCAAAGGCCTGGTTGATGCAAGTGGCAGCAACCTGCAGGGATCCGGTTCCCAGATCTGCCTGCACACTCTCTTAGGTACCATGCTTCATCTCATCTTGGCACTGGCTTTACTACTCAACCAATGTTTTTCAGCCGGCACGCCTGGATGTCTAGCAATACATATTTTTGGTCTATAAAGATAGTTCCACAGCAGAGAGGGTGCGTCAGGATCTGGAGCTTGACCAGGAATAGTAGCCGGTGCAGTATAAAACCGTACCTCAAAAAAGAAAACAGAAATAACACAACAAAACATATTCTGAATAAAACTAGTTCCTGTAAGCCTTCTTCCCTGCTTTTTTTGTTAGTCCTCTCTGCTCAGTTTAAATAACAAAATGTGTACTTTATTTTTAATGAAAACAAGCTTCATCCCTCCCTGATTCCATCAAGAGTCCCTCTTACTAAAGGTGGCTATAGTTGCACAGAAATCCTGCCTTCCTGGGTTCCACTGTTATTTCAGATTTTAATAGTAGGAACTGAGAAAGAAACCAACTTTCTTGACCATCCTTGACCTGAATGTTCTGTTCACATTCAGTTCCAATTTAAATTTTGTGAAAGATGGGGGTCTATCTTACCCATCCTTTTAGTGTAAATGTCTAATGGTCCCCACATCACTTGCCTTAAACAGTAATTCTGCAGTGAGTCTCTGTTTCCACAGCCTCCCCTCAGTGAGGATCTGTGAGATTTCCTGTTTGTGTTCTCTTCCTTTGGTCAGGCTAGCTTGTTTTTATTAAATTGAAGCAAACTTAGCCAGCAGGAAGAGTCAGCTTTTTCCAGACATCACTTCTTTGAAGATCCTTTCATTCTTGCTCCCTATACTCTTCTCCAAATGTGTAACTGATTCCACCATAGGCTGCAGTTCCTTCCAGACAAGCAACCTGCATGCTGTTTGAGCCTGAGGCTAGCCTGTTGCTTACATTCCTTTAGAGCAGTGTGTGGTCAGTTTTAGCAGGCACTGGCACATGGTAGGTGTGTCGTGAATGCTTGAGAAAAGTAACTGTTACATATGAATGTTCTTCTAATTATAGCAAAAGCAATTTCATTTCAATATTGTCAAAACCATTTCCTCTATCAATCATTAAATTCACATAGAAATTAATTTCACCAACGAAGCAAGTTTATCTCATATAACACACTGAAGAAACTACCAAGCAAGAAAAACCAAGCATGCAAAATCTCTTTAAAATATTCCCTATAATTTTGGGGAAAATGACATCAGGAAGTTTGTTTTCCATTTTTTTGTTTTTGATTTGTTTTTGTTTGTTTATTACTTTTTAAAAGCAATCTCAAGGCAAGAATTAAGTGGAATCTTTTTTTCCCATTTTAAGCTTGCCCTTGTGATTAGAGATTAAACAATATCCTCCATTTTGTGATTCTAGATAGAACCTAATGAAGTATCCCCCCCAGCATAATTTTTCTTACATTCATATGTAATCTTTTTTTGTGCCTTTACAGTCCCTATATTATGGCTCTGTGTGAGCAGGAGTAAACTGAAGATGCTTCATCTCATAAATTTGAAAGGTCCAAGAGGCCCCAAGGCTTCTCCGCTTTAGCAAATGAGAAAACTAATCTGAATTTTAAGCTCTTTCTCAAGTCAGCCCCTTGCCCAAAATACTCAGCCAACCGTAATGGCAGAGAAAAGGGACCTAGGAGAGGATGCCAGGTACAAAGTGTATTTCCTGAAGATGGAAGAACATATCCTTTTTCTACAGTGGCAGCTTTAGTACCAATCAATCTGTGGGAGTTGGAATGTCATTTCCTGTAATCTTGTCCCTGGTTATTTCCTTATTACAATTGGCCAAAGGAAGAATGTGAGCATGAGATTTGGTCGCCAGAAGGCACCGTCACACTTGCAAATCAGACAATTACAGATGTGGAAGAGATGCACAGGGCCAGGAAATCTATAGACTGCCCTTGACCACACTGCTCATCCAGCAATGTCTGCTTGTCCTGTTCATGGTCTGCTGTCCCAGAAGCAGAAACCCTTTTGAAGGTGTCTGCCAGCCCTTCCTGGTAGGTAGCCTTTGCCTAGAATTTAACTTTCCTTAATTTAGACAAAGCCTGTGAGCCACTTTCTCTGATCCTCTAACTGTTCCTTTCAAACTTTTCTTCCCCAGTGACACCTACACTGTGGCTCCTGGCATTTCTGCAATGCATGCTTTATGTCACAACATGGAGAGTGCCTCTGCCTCCTTTACTAATTCATCCAATTAGCACGTTAATTGCCACATCTTACACATCACTTTTTATTGGTGAAGTTTTGCTAAGCTGATACTTTGAAGATGTTAATTATAATGCAATAGCTGTTATGGCATAAGTTGTCACACACACTTGCGAACACAGTCTAACCTTTGACTTTCAAAAAATACAATAAAAACTTAATGGAATTCTTTTGCTTCTCAAAAGTCTCAACAAGCAAGTCACACTAAATGAAACTATGATGAAATGAAAAGCCTCTCTGTGTTAAAGATCCACAGTTGGGCATTGTAGTATGTACTGTAATCCCAACAGTTGGAAGCTACTGCAGAAGGATTACCAAAAATCCCCTGAGCCAACTGACAAGGTCCTGTCGATTTAAGAAGCTGCCACACAGGAAACTCTTTAGTTTATATTTTCCAACCTATGAGCAAAGAGAAATTGTTATAACTAACAATATTGAACAAACTAAAAGACAAAGCTTAACAGTTTGGGGGAAAAGAACATTTGTTAATATAAAGAGAGTTAAGAAGGGGAGGCTACTAGCTCTGTAGTAGCAGGAACACTAACAAAGTGTGAGGACAAGTACAGACTCAAGACAGCCCAAGACTAAGTTCTCAGCACAAAGGCCCATAGGGACAAAGGGCAGGGAATAAAAAACAAAGACAACAGATGAAGAACAAGGGAGAAGTCAAAGGGTTATTTGCTGTTATTTGTTATCTCTGGGTAGAGAGGAAACAGACATGGCCCACAGGCAAATGGTGGTTTATGAAGGTAAAAGGGGAAAACCTGTTTTAGGATGAGTTGTTTAATTTTAACTGGGCATGTTGATACCAAAGGAGGGGGGGGGATATTGATTGCTAAAGTTCAATACTTTGATAGCTGGGCCATGATAGTCATCTTCAGAGGGAGGAAGTAACAAAACAAAGGGACAGGGACAGACCTTGTGACTAGCTTTAGGCAGGTAATCTAAAGGATTGTAGCAAGGCCAAGAGAATGGCTGGGGGGGGGGGGGGAGGCAAGGTCTCCCAGAGCCATATTTGCTGTTCTCAGGTTGGCTAGAGTTCTCCATAAAGGAATCCTTCAGGATTTTAACTGTAAAGGGACCAGTTCTGGGAAAGGCCTTAAGGATACAGCAAACAGTTTCTGCCCACACATACATGTCCAGCTTTGGTTGCACTTTATTAAGTGAATATTGGCATGGTGTTTGGCCGAGTAACTGAAGGAATGAATAAAGAGAATCTCTCATTGACAATTAGTACAAAGGAGACTGATGCTTTTGAAAGTGAGTCTGGTTCTATGTCTTTCTGTTATGCACTGACAGTCTGCTCTCAGCCAGACTGTTTCTGAAAAGTGTTGGTATGAACACACCCTTCAATATTTCTTCCACACTGACTGTAAATATAATCTAGGCATAAATCATCAAAAGTAAATAGCAGTGAGCACTTTAATCCTTTGTAATAAATCAGGAAAATGGGGAGCCTGTAGCTGCTGATGCAGGTCAAAGCAGCAGTGTGCTGGAGAAGGAGCATGAGAGAAAACCCAGAACAGTTTGCTAATGATTCAGAGTTCCTCTGTGATACAGGACTGTGTTATCCTTATTCCTGTCTTGGCTGGTTATTGTGTGGGAATGTTTTCCTCCTATATGCCAGATCAAAGGAGAGCGAGTTTGTATTTTTCAGAAAGTCTGCTTAAGCAGATCATAGACATGATAGAAAACTAATTCACAAAACCCGTCTGCCATCCAATAACTCTGAGTAGATGAGATGCATATAGAAGTAATTCTAATTCAATGTTGAACACTTTCCATGGAACAAGTAAATTAATTTTACTAAAGCTCAGCAAAGGAAGAAATGATTTCCAAACTGGTAGACTTCGGATGTCTTCTGGTACAGGTAATATTTGATTTACCTTGCAAAAAACAGTAAGTTATGAAACTTTGCATTAGTTTAATCAAACCAAGGAAGACTAGCATCTGGTAGAAAAGTTACAAAATAAAATCCTGGGTAACTTTCAAATTTAAGCAAACAACCACAAACATTTACAAGGCTGTACTATGGATTATTTCAGACTTATTTATACTAAAAGATACATGTTCCTCCTTTGACCTTTACCTGTATACAAAATATCCTGGTTTGCAAATCATAATCCTTACAATTTTTTTAGAATGTTCATATCATATTGTTAATTGCTTTATGCCAAACTAGTTGTGAACTCCTTATCAGGACTTTTCATAGGAATCTCTAACTGAAGTAACAAAAGAAAAAGCAGAAGGGCTCTTTGCCCTTAGCCTTCACTGAGGCAGTGAACCTCGACTGTCAACTTGGCTGGATTTGCAGTCATGGAGGAATGGCTATGAAACTGTTTCCAGAGTTTACAGAGACCGCCCCCTCCCCCCACATGCACACACCCTGACTGTGCCGAGAACTGGAGCTGAGGTTCCAAAATGAATAAAGAAGAAAAGGAGGAGGGCAGCTAAGCATCAGTATGTGTACCTAGGGCTTCACGACTATAGATACAGGGTGCCAAGCTGGCTCCTGATTTCACTGCTCATGCCTTCCCACCATGAAGAACAACATTCTTTCTAAAAATCATGAGCCAAAATAAGTCATGCTCCTCTTAGGTCATTTTACATAGGTTTTCTTTTTTTTGTCGTGGTAATTAAGGACATATCTGCTTTGACTTTCTTCTGCAGCGTGGCATTTCAAGTTTGAATGTATGTATTTAAACAACAAAAGTAACCACTAGAAAAGTAGAATTGGGATAAATCACAGCCATCCTACTCTGAGAAGAGGCAAAGAGGGAAAGTATACAAAACCATCAAAATACACGAAAAGGATGAAGTAAGACCACCAAGAAATAACAACAAGTAAAAATTGTAAGACAGATCTGGACTAAGACCCAACCCCAAATTTTGAAACAACAAGTAGAATTATTTAAATTACTCCTTAAAAAAAAAGAATAATACAAAATTAGAAAATAGCTGTATTCTCAACATATCAATGAGATACAATGGCCAGGATTACGTTAAAAAAAAACATTTCATGGGCATTTGTCACAAAATAACAGACAGTTAAAGCATATGGCTTAACAAATATTATTATTAGAGAAATAAAAATATTTTATTAAGCAAAATTTTGTACTAACAAAAAACATGTTCTACCAAGGGAATTTAAGAGAAATCTACTAAACTATCTTTCTAAAAATAAACAAAATGTTCATTGAAGGGAAGAACAAAGGAATTCTGCAATCATCAAAATTGAAGCAAAGACCTATTAAAAATTAGCAGATTAAATTATCTGAAATAATCAGAACATAGATGACTTGAATTACTTAAATTTGAACATAATATAGGGAAATGTATATGGTGCAAATAATATACTCCTTCTTTCTAAAGAGTACTAGACCACTAGTCCAATCTCAATAAATTTCAAAAACACAAACAATATTATGGATAAAAAACAGAAGGATCAATATATAACCCAATGAGATTTAAAAAAACTCAACTTGAACATTTGGAAGATCTAAATAAGCATAAGTGGATGGCAATGTGGGAGAATTATCATTATGAAAAGAAAACAACTGTATGATAGCAGAAAGTACCAAAATACATTTAAAAAGTTAGACTAAAATTGCAAACAGAAGAGAATACATGAAAGATGATTTTAAAAATGAGAAAGAGAGAAAGACTGATTCATAAAATTTAAAAGCTAAGTAGTAAGTATAACAATAAGCACAAAAAGCTTGAGCCACGTCTGACAGTAACCCCACAAAGAGGAAATAGAATCACAGCAATAAGAAAGGCACATAATTTCATCATGACTCAAAGGGATAGTTGGTAAATTGTACTCATATCTGTAAATTAATAAGAGATTGCATTTAGATGCCTTTTAAAAAAGTAGAACAACTAAATATACCAATAGAAGTCAACATTGAATTGTAGAATTAATTAAATATTTACCATGCTATAGAAAGGCCCGTAACTCATGGTAGTTGTAGGAGAAAAATAGATAAAAATTTAAAGTTTCAGCTTGTCAGAATTATTCTAGGACATACGGAAAAGAAAGAAATTTCAGGAAACTTCTCATCATGTTCAAATGTCAATTAACTTAAATCTTTAAAAAATGAGAAACAAGGGAAGAAAAATCTAGAATTTATTAATAAATGCCTTCAGATTATAGCTATCTGTGGTTTACTAGGAGTTCTACACCAAAGAAGATGATAAACCTATTGAGTGGGACACACTATCAGCTCAAAAGCTCAACCTAAATAAATTATTAAGAAAAAGAACTGTTCTGGATGGGAATTCCTCAACCTGAAAAAGCAATTATTTCAGGAACATGAAACAGATAGCTCTTAATGGGAAACCAACACAGACAGCAAATGAAGTTAGCAAATGAAGAGAAGGCATCATGTAATCAGAGAATGCATGTTATAAGATAAGAAAAACAAAAATGCAAAACTCTTTGGGATTTAGTAATGATTTAGAAACATTAAAGGATTGAAAAAAGAAACAAATCCAGATGTGGTAGTGCAGACACGTTACCATAGCAACAGCACTGTGGAGGTTAGTGTAGGAGCATAAGGTGCACTAATCCAACCTGGGCTACATGAAGGAGGGAAAAATGGTAAGAAGGAGGAAGAGGGAAATGAAAGACATATCTATGGACAAACTTTTGAAGAAATATTATAAAAATAAAGTAAATTTTTAATTAAAAAAGCAAATATTTAAATGGAGAGGGACACTCTTCCTCTAAGCAATTTTAATAATTTAAAACTATATTTCTATAATTAGCCTATAAATTTAAGGCCTTCTCAATCTAAACAAGATGATTTTAATAAAACTAGCCATTCAAAAGGTTAGTTTTAAAAGTAGTTTTATGAATGGTGAGCAATATTTAGGAGAAGAAGAGATAAGGAATGTAATTATTGTAAAGTGTATGAAGCAAAGCTCTGTGAAATTCGCATAGCCATGAAGAAATCTGTTAACAGGGGAATGATGGAGCACATCAGGTGTACATGCAAGCACGATTTATAATAAGGATCATATTTTAAATCACCTGCATACAGGCTCAATGGATAACAATCTATCAGATAGACAACATAATTTTTAAACTTAGCAACATGAATATTGGTATTATAATGTTCTAGAAGTTATCTTGTAATTGTATCTTTTCATAAGCGCAGGCTAAGCTGTGCTTCCTTAGGGTTGTTCAACTCACTAATAATTATCTGAGAAAAACGTGGTGGTATTTGTAGGAGAAAAGTATTGTCCATTAAACCTATCTTCTGACAATGATGGGTACCATGTCCACAAACGGTTCAGAAAATTGTATATACCTGTTTCTATCTCACAATAACAGAACAAAAATGGCCCTTACCAAGCTTCACACTCATAGATGCTGAGCCACAGTCAGCATGGATTCCTGATTTACTCATCAAAGCTAAGCTGCCCACCCTGCTCCAGACGCCGTACATTTCCAGTACCCTGGCTGTCCTTTGAGTGGAATGTGTCACTCTGGTCAACCCAGCTTCTTTAATCTGATTGCTCTGCAGCTGTGTTTCCTGTCAGAGAAATCTGTTCTGTACAATTACTGCAAATCTCATCAGGGATTAAAAGGATAAATTAGATACAAACCTATAAGACAGAAAAAAATGTATTTTATTTTTTTATAAAGTTAAATTCTTCTTTTAGAAATAAAATTAAAAGATGTAAAGTTATTTGCATCCCATTTAAAAGATTAATTCTGATGAAAATTAATTCTTAAATATAGCATAATAAGAAAGAAAACTATTCAGCAAACAACTAGACAGAGAGCAAAACTGGACTATTACAGAAAAATGGTTAAAAAATCAGAAAAATCCAAATGATAATAAAAATTGAGGTCTCCACTGTGTCTGATTGTTTAAAACAAATTGAAAGATAAATTAAAAAACTGAGAAATGGAAGTCATAGAATAATCAGAGGACTGAGCCTTGTCAAGTATAGAGAGCTTGCAGGTCTAACTAGTGACAGAAGGCAGATTTTATTAGAGCAGAATATGTGCATGTACTGCGAGAGACAAATCTGCCTCAGGGTATCTGTTTCCTTAACAGATTCTGAAAACACATAATTACAGGAAATTTTCTGTAATGTCTTTAACATCAACAGTGACCTCATGTATTGCTTAATGGAAGATTAAATATTTGGGGGCATACCTATCTGATAGCATGCATAGCACATATTACAACATGTAGTGATAGACAAAAGTTTCTGAGCTGTGTATGAACAAAAATGTCAAAGAAACATAGATATTATGTTATCTTCCATACCAACTATCTGTATTTTAAAGCAAGTATCACATGCATGCATGTGAATATACATATGAAATACATAGACTACGTCTGCAGAGGACAAATATAGAGAGAAAGGAGTGAAACTGTAGAAATAGTGGACTTTTAGGTTCAGTCCTATTCATATGTACTCTGTTTATACAATATTCTTGAATAGTATATTCAGATGTTATTAACACAAAAACTTTTGCTAAAATTTGAAATAAAAATAAAGTTTGACCTGGTGAGGTGAGAACTTCTTCCCAATGTATTTCATAAAACTTTAATCCACTGAGACTTCACACCAGCAAGTCTCTCCAAAGAGGATACATCAATCAATGCCAAAGGGAATTTTCAGTTTCCAGGCAGAGAAGTGAGTTGTGTAGCAGCAGTCACTGACAGTTTGGGCACATGTAACAGATCATTTCTGATCTGGTCACAGGTTTTCAAAACTGAGAAGAATTGGTATGATGGATTCAAGTAAGTTCTGAAGGGCATCTGTGAGGGTAGGTTCTGATGAAGGCTCTAGATGCCTCTGAAAAGAAGCTATTTACCTGCCAGTGATATGCAATTAAATTTAGGAGGAAAATGAAATCAAAGGTGTAACAAAATTTAAAAAGTAAAACAAAATTCAAGATGTGTTGAATGTAAATCAAAACTTTATAGCTAGTTCTGTGAAGAGTCCCAAAACAACCAAAAAAAAACCTGTGAGAAACCAGAATAATATATATAATGTAACTACTGACGACAGATGGCTAGGAAGAATTTAGGTGTAGAAAGGCACCAGAGACTTTGTGGAATATTCCTTAACACTATGTGAATATATGTCACTGTGATTGGCTTAGTAAAGAAGCTGATTGGACAGGAATAGGTTAGGTAGGTCTGGCAGAATATGTGCAGAAGCGGAGGGGTCTTGGGAGTCATGAGAAGATGCAGAGGAAGTAGGAAATGAACTTTCTGTACTGAGAAAAGACACTGTGCCACATGACAGAGTGTAGATAAGAAATATGGGTTAATTTAAATAATAAGAGCTAGTTAATAACAAATTGACCTATCAGTCAAATATTTATAATTAATAATAAATCTTTTTGTAGTTATTTGGGAACTGGCTGGCAAGATGAAAAAATTCCACAAAGTTTGAAAGCACAAAACTTAAGAAAAACTAGGTAGAGTTTTAAGCTCCTACACTAAGACTACCCACCCAGAGCTATGAGTGCCTGCCTAGGGGCAGGCCTCAAGGTCCCCTGTAAGGGAGCCCAGGCACGTTCAGCTCATGCTCCAGGGTCCCCTGGATCCCGCCCTGCCTGCCCCATTCTGTTCTTCCTTTTGTCCCTGGATCATTGGGCTACCAGGCGGACCTGTTTAGGTGCTGAGGAGTTCCATCTGGACTGGCGTCCATGTTTTGTTGCTGAGGAGTTTCATCTGGACAGGATGGTTCCTGCCTCTACACTGAAGGGATATACCGAGCGAGTCAGTCACAGCAAAGACTGGACCAAGACACCAGGCCTCTCCTGGCTCCATTTGAAGAAAGAGATGGGAAGATGCCAGTGCAAGAATTCCTCCAACAACCTGAAAGGCAACATGACATCACCAGAATCCAGGGATCCCAAAATAAGAAGAATTGTACACCCTACTCCAGAAGAATTAGAAGAAATCGACTCAAAAGTGAATTATATGAAAATAATAGAAGACCTTAAACAGGAGGTGAAAAACAGCCATAAACAATTAGAGATTACAAAGAAAAAGGTAGAGGAAATGAATAAATCGCACAAAGATACCCAAGAAAACCAAGAGAAACAAGAAAAAGCAATCAAACAGGTAAAGGAAGCAGTTCAAGACTTGAATAATGAAATGAAAGTAATGAAGAAAATACAAACTGAGGGAAGGATGGAGATGGAAAATCTGGGTAAACGAACAGGAACTACAGAGCAAGTACTACTAACAGATTACAAGAGATAGAAGAAAGATTGTCAGACACTGAAGATACCATAGAGAAAATAAACACACTGATCAAAGAAAACAGCAAAACCAACAAATTCTCATCACAAAACATTCAGGAAATCTGGGACACAATAAAAAGACCAAACCTAAGAATAATTGGGATAGAAGAAGGAGAAGAAGTACAGATCAACGTTCCAGAAAATATATTTAATAAAACTATAAAAGAAAACTTTCCCAACCTAAAGAATGATATTCCTTTGGAGGTTCAAGAAGCATATAGAACACAGAAGAGACTGGACGAAAAAAAAAATCTCCTCGCCATATAGTAATCTAAACACAAAACATACAGAATAAAGAAAGAATATTAAGAGCTGCAAAGGAAAAAGGCCAAGTTACTTATAAAGGTAAACCTATCAGACTTACACCTGACTTCTCTATGGAAACCATGAAAGCCAGAAGGTCCTGGATAGATGTACTGCAGAAACTAAGAGAACATGGATGCAAGCACAGACTACTATACCCAGTCAAGCTTTTGTTAACTATAAATGGAGAAAATAAAATTTTCCAGTATAAAAACAAATTTAAACAATACGTAGCCACAAATCCAGCCTCACAGAAAGTAATAGAAGGAAAATCACAAACCAAGGAGTCCAAAAATGACCACAATAACTCAAACATCTGAGACCCTTCACCAGCAAAACACAAAGAAAGGAAACACACAAACTCTATGACGAAAAAAGTGTCCAGAGTTAGCAACCACTGGTCATTAATATCACTTAATGTTGATGGGCTCAACTCACCTATAAAAAGGCACAGGCTAAGAGATTGAATACGAAAACAGGATCCAACATTCTGCTGTTTACAAGAAACACACCTCAACCACAAAGACAGGCACCTACTCAGAGTAAAGGGATGGGAAAAGGTCGATCAAGCAAATGGACCAAAGAAACAAGCAGGTGTGGCCATAATAATTTCTAACAAAGTTGACTTCAAACTTAAATCAATCAGAAAAGATGGAGAGGGACATGTTATACTCATAACAGGAACAATTCATCAGGATGAAGTCTCAATCCTGAATATCTATGCCCCTAATATAAAAGCACCCACGTACGTAAAAGAAACATTACTAAAACTCAAGGCTGCCATCAAACCACACACACTAATAGTAGGAGACTTCAACACTCCTCTCTCACCAATGGACAGGTCAATCAGACAGAAACCTACCAGAGAAATAAGATAATTAATGGAGGTAATGAAGCAAATGGACTTAACAGACATCTATAGAACATTCCACCCAAATAAGAAAGAATATACCTTCTTCTCTGCAGCTCATGGAACCTTCTCGAAAATCGTCCAGATAGTTGGTAACAAAGCAAACATCCACAGTTACAAAAAAATATTCATAACCTCCTGTGTCTTATCAGATCACCATGGATTAAAGTTAGAATTCAACAACAATGCTACCCCCAGAAAGCCTACAAATTCATGGAAACTGAACAATCAACTACTGAACCATACCTGGATCAAGGAAGAAATAAAGAAATCAAAGTCTTCCTTGAATTCAATGAAAATAAAGAAACAACCTACTCAAACTTATGGGACACTATGAAAGCAGTCCTAAGAGGAAAGTTCATAGCACTAAGTGCCCACCTAAAGAAAACAGAGAAAGCACACATTGGAGACTTAACAGCCCACCTGAAAGCTCTAGAAAAAAAAAAGAAGCAGACTCACCTAGGAGGAGTAGAAGACTGTGAATAACCAAACTGAGAGCTGAAATGAACAAAATAGAAACACAGAAAACAATACAAAGAATCAATGAAACAAAAAGCTGGTTCCTGGAGAAAATCAACAAGATTGACAAACCCCTATCCAAACTCATCAAACTTCAGAGAGAGAATTTGCAAATTAATAAAATCAGAAATGAAAAGGGGGACATAACCACAGACACAGAGGAAATTCAGAGAATTATTAGATCTTATTACAAAAGACTGTATGCCACAAAACTGGAAAATGTAAAAGAAATGGGCACTTTTTTAGATAAATACCATATACCAAAGTTAAACCAGGACCAGGTGAACAATCTAAATAGACCTGTTAGTCGCGAAGAATTAGAAGCAGTTATCAAAAATCTCCCTACCAAAAAAAGCCCAGGACCAAATGGATTCAATGTGGAATTCTACCAGAACTTCCAAGAAGACCTAATACCGATACTCCTTAATGTATTTCACACCTGGATCAAGGAAGAAATAAAGAAAGAAATTAAAGTCTTCCTTGAATTCAATGAAAATAAAGAAACAACCTACTCAAACTTATGGGACACTATGAAAGCAGTTCTGAGAGGATAGTTCATAGCACTAAGTGCCCACTTAAAGAAAACAGAGAAAGCACACATTGGAGACTTAACAGACCACCTGAAAGCTCTAGAAAAAAAAGAAGCAGACTCACCTAGGAGGAGTAGAAGACTGGAAATAATCAAACTGAAGGCAGAAATCAACAAAATAGAAACACAGAAAACAATCCAAAGAATCCATGAAACAAAAAGCTGGTTCCTGGTGAAAATCAGCAAGATTGATAAACCCCTATCCAAACTAATCAAACGGCAGAGAGAGAGAATTTGCAAATTAATAAGATTAGAAATGAAAAGGGGGACATAACCACAGACACAGAGGAAATTCAAAGAATCATTAGAGCTTACTACCAAAGCCTGTATGCTACAAAACTGGAAAATGTCAAAGAAATGGACATGTTTTTCGATAAATACCATATACCAAAGTTAAACCAGGACCAGGTGAACAATCTAAATAGACCTGTTAGTCGTGAAGAATTAGAAGCTGTTATCAAAAACCTCCCTACCAAAAAAACCCCAGGACCAGATGGTTTCAATGCAGAATTCTACCAGAACTTCCAATAAGACCTAATACCTATACTCCTTAATGTATTTCACAATATAGAAACAAAAAAGTCATTGCCAAATTCCTTTTATGAAGCTACAGTCACTCTGATACCAAAACCACACAAAGACTCAACCAAGAAAGAGAATTACAGGCCAATCTCACTCATGAACATTGACGCAAAAATCCTCAACAAAATAGTGGCAAACCGTATACAAGAACACATTAGAAAAATTATCCATTATGATCAAGTAGGCTTCATCCCAGAGATGCAGGGCTGGTTCAATATACGAAAATCTATCAATGTAATCCGTCATATAAATAAACTGAAAGAAAAAAACCATATGATCATTTCATTAGATGCTGAAAAACCTATTGACATAATTCAACATCCCTTTATGATAAGAGTCTTGGAGAGATTAGGGATAAAAGGGTCATACAGCAAACCGACAGCCAACATCAAACTAAACGGAGAGAAACTCAAAGCCATCCCACTAAAATCAGGAACACGACAAGGCTGTCCACCCTCGCCATACCTCTTCAATATAGAGCTTGAAGATCTAGCAATAGCAATAAGACAACATAATGGATTCAAGGGGATTCAAATTGGAAAGCAAGAAGTTAAACTTTCGTTATTTGCAGATGATATGATAGAGTACATAAGCGACCCCCAAAACTCCACCAAAGAAATTTTACAGCTGATAAACACCTTTAGTAATGTGGCAGGATACAAAATCAACTGCAAAAAATCAGTCACCCTCTTATACACAAAGGATATGGAAGCAGAGAGGTAAATCAGAGAAGCTTCACCTTTCACGATAGCCACAAACAGCATAAAATATCTTGGGATAACTCTAACCAAGGAAGTGAAAGATCTATTTGACAAGAACTTTAAGGAATTGAAGAAAGAAATTGAAGAGGATACCAGAAAATGGAAGGATCTCCCTTGCTCTTGGATTGGGAGGATCAACATAGTAAAAATGGCAATTCTACCAATGGCATTTTATAGATTCAATGCAATCTTCATCAAGGTCCCATCAAAATTCTTCACAGATCTTGAGAGGACAATAATCAACTTTATATGGAAAAACAAAAAAACCAGGATAGCCAAAACAATCCTATACAATACAGGATTTTCTGGAGGCATTACTATCCCTGACTTCAAACTCTATTACAGAGCCACAGTAATGAAAACAGTGTGGTACTGGCATAAAAACAGAGAAGTCGACCAATGGAATCTTATAGAAGACCCGGATTTTAATCCACAAACCTATGAACACCTCATTTTTGATAAAGGAGCTAAAAGTATACAATGGAAGAAAGAAAGTATCTTCAACAAATGGTGCTGGCACAACTGTATATCATCCTGTAGAAGAATGAAAATAGACCCATATCTATCACCATGCACAAAACTCACGTCCAAATGGATTAAAGACCACAATATCAGTCTGAACACACTGAACCTGATAGAAGAGAAAGTGGGAAGTACCCTATAACAGATGGGCACAGAAGATTGTTTCCTATGTTTAACCCCAACAGCACAGACATTAAGGGCAACATTGAATAAATGGACCTACTAAAACTGAGAAGCTTCTGTAAAGCAAAGGACACTGTCACTAAGACAAAAAGGCAACCCACTGACTGGGAGAAGATCTTCACTAACCCCGCAACAGACAAAGGTCTGATCTCCAAAATATATAGAGAACTAAGGAAACTAGACTTTAAAATGCTAATTAACCCAGTTAGAAAATGGGGCACTGAATTGAACAGAGAATTCTCAACAGAAGAAGTTCACTTAAGGTTATGCTCAACCTCCTTTGCAATCAGGGAAATGCAAATCAAAACAACTTTGAGATATCATCTTACACCTGTCAGAATGGTAAAAATCAAAAACACCAATGATAGCCTCTGCTGGAGAGGTTGTGGAGGAAGGGGTACAACCATCCATTGCTGGTGGGAATGCAAACTTGTGCAACCACTTTGGAAAGCAGTGTTTCGGTTTCTCAGGAAATTCGGGATCAACCTACCCCTGGACCCAACAATGCCACTCTTGGGAATATACCCAAGAGATGCCTGACCATATGACAAGGGCAATTGTTCAACCTTGTTCATAGCAGCATTGTTTGTAATAGCCAGAACCTGGAAACAACCTAGATGTCCGTCAATGGAAGAATGGTTGAAGAAAGTGTGGAATATATACACTTTAGAGTACTACTGTGCCATAAAAAAAACAATGACTTCTCGAATTTTGCATGCAAATGGATGGAAATAGAAAATACTATCCTGAGTGAGGTAACCCAGACCCTAAAAGATGAACATGGGATGTACTCACTCATAATTGGTTCCTAGCCATAAATAAAGGTCACAGAGTCTATCATTGGTGAACCTATAAAAGCTAAATAAGAAGGTGAACCCAAGGAAAAACATATAGTTATCCTCTTGGCTATGGGAAGTAGACAAAATTGTCGGGGAGAAAATTGGGATCTTGGGGGTGGGGTGGGATGGGGGTAAGGGGAGATGGGGAGAGAAAGGTGAGAAGGGGAGGATGGGGGAATTTGGGGAAACAAGATGATTGGGATAAAGGAAGGTTGGATAGGGGAGCACGGAAGTACAATTCTTAGTTAAGGGAGCCACCTTTGGGTTGGCAAGAGGTTGAACCTAGAGTGGCTCACAAGAGCCCAAGGCGGTGTCCCCAGTTAGTTCCATGGGCAGCTGAGGAGAGGGAACCTGAAATGACCCTATCCTATAGCAATACTGACGAATATCTTGCATATCACTATAGAACCTTCATCTGGTGATGGATGGAGATAGAGACAGAGACCCACACTGAAGCACTGGACTGACCTCCTAAGATCCCAATGAGGAGCAGAAGGAGGGAGAAGATGAGCAAGGAAGTCAGGACCACAAGGGGTGCACCCACCCACGGAGACAGTGGGGCTGATCTATTGGGAGCTCACCAAGGCCAGCTGGACTGTGACTGAAAAAGCATGGGATAAAACCGGACTCTCTGAACATGACGAACTATGAGAGCTGATCAGAAGCCAAGGACAATGGCACGGGGTTTTGATCCTACTTCATGTTCTGGCTTAGTGGGAGCCTAGCCAGTTTGGATGTTCACCTTCCTATACATGGTCGGAGGGGGGAGGACCTTGGACTTCCCACAGGGCAGGGAACCCTGACTGCTCTTTGGACTGGAGAGGGAAGGGGAGAGGAGTGGGGGGAGGGGGAGACGGGTGGGAGGAGGGGGAGGGAAATGGGAGGCTGGGAGGAGGCGGAAACTTTTTTTTTCCTTTTCTCAAAAAAAAAAAAAGAAAAGAAAAGAAAAGAAAAACATGGTAAATATGTGTGACTATTAATTTACAGTCTTGCATACACACTGAATTGGGCAGTTATTTCACATTTTTCCTTTTAAATATTTACACTAACATTTTTTCTCTTTGTAGTTGCTGATATTTAAATTACTTTTATTTATTCTCTGGGTACTTAGCACATGTATACAATGTCTTTTGATTATATCTATTACAAATCTTTCCCTCAGTATAACTACCCTATGACTCAGGTATAGCACTCTTGGGCACAGATCCTCTGTCCTACTACAGCGATCCATGCCTAACCATATTTATTAAAGGTATATTCACAAAATCTGTGTTTCACTTGTCCTGAAAGTATATATCCTTCTACACCATGACACAGACTTTGTTGTTCCTCAAACAGCCTTTAACAAGGATTAAGCAAATTCAACTAAAAGACACACAGGCTACCTTTTCTGCTAGCTTTCCTATCAGCCAGCTGGATAGTATAACTGTCTTTACCCCAAAACTCTCTATTGCTTTCTTGATGTTATTATTTTTCTAGCAATTGTGTTTGCTATGTTTGAGTTGCCTGGAGTCCCTTCCTTTAATGCCCCACTTGTCTTTACCATGCAATCCCATTTATTCCTCAGAAACATGATGCCTACAAAATCCGGTTTGAGGGACCTAGAAAACAAATCTGAGTTGATTTAAAGAATGTATAAAACCATAAACTCACAAAAACACACTGTCAGAAAATGGATCATGCTAAGTGTGTTTTGTATGGAGTCTTATCATACAGTCATGTTCTGCCAGGAAAATAGAAACTATTGCTGATTTTTGTAAATATGAATAAAAATTGAAGAAAAATCGATTGCAGACATGAAACAAAGAATAGTAAAGCCACCCAAAGATCACTAATGGTAAAGGTTAGAAACACAAGGGCATGGAAATACTGGGAGGAGCTGAACTCCAGAGGCCAACTGAGGGAAACCTCCACAGACAGATGCAACCTATGCTGTATACGACCCCCACCCCTACTTCTTGCTTCTTTCTTCTCATCCTATAAAACCCCAAAGTACCTCCCATTTATTGAGTCAACTGAGACTCGATTATGATCCTGGGAGGCGTGGCCTATAGAAGGCAGGACCTGTGGAAGTGAGGTTCACCTGTGGTGCTAAAGAGAACTGGGAAAGGAAAAAGGTGAACTGACCCAAGACTAGTTCAGATTCCATCTTAATCTCATCTAAGAAACATGTGCATGATTTCCATTTGTCACAGCAAGTCTAAATGTTAAAGGTAAAAATAAAATTGTGTTAAATACATCTTACACTAAAAGTTATAATTTTAATTTTGGAACTCATTATGAATTTGTCAGCATATCTTTATAGTTCAGTAAGCATAAATTAAGTATATGTGGAAACAATTATTGATAAATCTATATTTTAATCACATATCACAGCACAACTAATAACCTATCATAAAATTTTGATTTCAGCTATGATCTCAACACTGAGGCAGTTGATGCAGAAAGATTGAGAAAATGCAGCCAGTTGGGGCTCCATCATAGTAAGACCCTCTCTCTGAAAACCTCAACTGGCCAAAATATAGAAAACATCTAATTGTAAAGTGACCAATCCTGATGGACACACTTATAATACAACTCTTGTACCTGAGGTTCAGGGACCATTGCAGAAAAATAGATAGAAAGATTGTACAAGACTGAGGAGGCTGTGGAACAATGTCTCATTGAAATGATGGGAAAGCTCAACTATAACAATTCAAACAATATGGCTGCCTAAACCGAACTGAACGCGAACAATACTAACAGGCATGCTAAAGAGGAAGGGGTAGCCTCCAGAGGCCCCAACCCTAGACAAAGTACTGCAGGCAACTAAAAAGTGTGACGAGTAGGAAAATGAGTCTTCCCTAGGAATAAGCCCATGAATTGGTTATTAAGTTCAAGTGGTCAATACTGAAACAATATACATGTACAAGCAACACTAAACATACTTAGCAGGTTGTATATATTTTTTTTTTGTATTTTATATGCAACAATAACTATTACAGAAAACAAAGGCATGAATTTGAGAAAGGGCAAGAGACACATGGGGGAGTGGAAGAACAAAAGGGGAGGATGTTGTAGTTATATTTTAATTTAAAAATAAAAAATTAAAAAGATCTTGTCTCAAATGAGTTTATTTAAGCATTTGTTTAACTAATGATACAGGATCTAGCAACATTATAGTTAATGTAACCTTACTAAGTTTTAGTTTATTTCTATAACATTCTCTAGTATTACTTTTAACCATGGAGAAAGCATAATATATTAAATTCTCATTCTCTTTACTTAAAATATGCTTCATGTAGACTCCTCAAGTCTGTTTAGAACCTGTCTACAGCAGACTGCATAGTGTCCCAAGAGTTTGCAATTGGCTGTGACTTAGACAAAATAGCTCACAGACAATATTTGTGGAAATATTAATGGGAACATATTAAAAAACAATTTTATTAATAATACCATGAATATGGTTATAGGCAGGAAAACCAGACAGGAAGTAGAGGTGGATCAATGAGAGCAGGAGAATTCTGGGAAGAAGAAAGACCTAGTTTGTAGTCCTGATCCAGCCACAGAACAAGCAAGATATGACTGCCTCGCCGAAATGTACCAAGCCACATGGCTAACATAGACAAGAATAATAGGCTAATATAAGTTATAAGAGTTAATAAGAAGCCTGGGTTAATGAGCCAATCAGTTTATAACTAATTTAGACCTCTGTGTGATTTCTTTGGGACTTTACAACTGTGGGAACCAGGCAGGACAGAACATATGGTTATTTAATTTTAAAATATCTAAGTTGAGAGATTGCACCAAGAATTATTCTTTATACTCCAACAAAAATTGTTCTTTTCTGATCTTGAGGGAGTTGTCTTCTTATCTATAGATAAAGGCACAAGCCATCACAAAAGATGGCTACAGTTATTATACAGACCAAGTGATCTCATTGTATTTATAGACATAAGTCATACATATTTCTAAAGGGTATTTAACACAAACTAAAATAAAAGCACAAAGAAAGAAAGATGACCACCATCTAGAATTAAAAATATTAATAATACAAGGATAATAAGTAAAAATGTACCAAGAAACTCTAACAGAAAACAAAGCAAACAAAGAATATTTCTGACCTCGCTAGATGTTGAAAAGAACAGAATATAGTTGGGTTTTTCAGCTTTCAGAGTCATAGAAAAAGAAGTACAAACTGCCTTGGCAGGAAGGGCTCTGCTTTCCCAGCCCCATTTTGGCCTCACTGGGGTGAATGATGACAGCAGCTTCACAAGAACCTCTGACAGCAGAAGGCTGGCTCTATCTCAACCACAGGGCTCTGCAACAGCTTCAGAGGTGTTCGGTTTCGTTCCAGTCTCGGTGATACCTGGCTGACTAGAAATAGTCACAGTCTTACAGAATTCTTGATTTTTTTCACTGTCTGTGGTTTTATAGAAATCTGATTGTATATGTATATATTTTCTTTTCCAAATTATGTTACTGTTTGCAGAAGAGCAAAGCCATTATTTTGGATCTCGGGGACGCTGTCTTGACAACACCTTTTGGTGAAGTTTAGGCTTTCAATGATTAGACACAGTTTAATAATTCAAGAATTTAAAATGTATAATTTTGCTTTGGAAAACAGGTTGGAAAAAAACAATTCTTTTGGCTCCTAATTAATTTTGGTGGAAAAATCTGCTTTACACAGCTTTGTATGGAAATAGATCACTACTGCCACCTCCTGGCCAGCAAACCACCGAAATCTAAATCCTTGAGGAGTCATATAATCTGGGAAAGCAAGATTGCCCATAAATAGACAATAAAGTAACAGTATTTATGGTAAGATGATCATTGGAATTTTATTATTAATTTCTTTAAGACATTTACAGAAATTCATTAGAGTTTATAAAAATTAGCATTTGTTTTGTGAGCTCTTTATATTCTTTATATTCTACAGGAATTCTGTTTGTTACGACTTTTTAAGTTAAATGCATATGATGCGTCTACCTACGATGGAGAAAAGTGTTAGAGGCCTTCAGGAAGAAAGCTTGGAAAATGTTTGCTTTGCTTTGGAGGATAGTCAGGTACTGCATGCAGTCAAGGAAGTGATAGGTGGCTTTCTACTGCAGAATAAAGCTGATGGCATAGATAATACCTCTGACAACCTTAATCCATCTTTCTGCCATGGGGGCTTTCAGAGGTGATGAATGATAATGGCCCCTTCCGACTCAGTTTGTCACCCTGCTGCGTTTCTCCCTTCTCATTTTTCTCCTTTACAATCATTTGGTGCTGACACGGGACCTCTTCCTTCCTTCTAGAAATCAAATCCTCAGCTGCATCAGAGCCTGCTTCATGGACTCCCTGCCTGAGATGCTAGCTGAGCCATTTAGGAAACAGACGTCATTCAGTCTCCAAGGTGCACTCCAGGGTGCACCTCTGTCTTAGTGGCTGCAAATACTTCTTGCTGCAGATGAATGCAAGGGAAGAAAAAGGACTACTTCAAACTGTTTCCCTGAAGGTCAGATCCACAGTGTTAAGAGTCTTAGCTTTTCAAGCTAATCATTGTATCAAAGATGAGTTTAACAACGAATCTTTCTTATATGGGTTGAAATTAACATTACAGACAATAGAAAATTTAAAAATTAAATAATATTCCTCAAAAGACAGGAATATTTTAGTTGTTGTCATTATTTTAATTTTACTGTATCGTATCCTAAATTTTACCTGAATTCCACTCAAATCTGACAAGTATAAGATTGTTTTTAGTTTACACTAAAGGAAGAAAGAAGAATAAACATTGTAGAAATCAGCCTGGACTTGAGCTTTGAAGCATGAAATTGCTCCAATTTAGTACCTTGGGAATTGTTCAGTTGACCTTCCACACTGCTTGCCTCTTACATTGCTGGTTAAGCCAATTTTCTGAAAAACCAAGCCTGGAAAACCATCAGGAGGGAGCATCCATCACATCTGGAAATATATCATAATAATATCATGTATCAGTGATATATCAAGGTGAATAACATTGAAAAACGGTCAATTCTTCTGTCCCAGCTGACCACTAGCTCCAAATGGTTACTACTGGAAAAAAAGTTCAGATAAATCAAGGAGAAAATAATCACACAGATTTAAGAAAAATATTTTGAAAGAAAAAATAGAGAGCAAAGCAAATATATAATAAAATCAGTCAAAACAATGAATAAATCCCCACACAGCATAAATACTTCCATAGCCAAAATAGTATTAAATGTCCATGTATATATCATTTACTATGTAATAGAAATTTCTGTGTTCAGTTTACATACAAATTAAATTAAATTCTCAGGACAATCCCATTCTTCCCATGTTGTAGATTCTTTTCAAAAAAGAAAATAATAATAATTAAAAAAAACTAGGAAACATCCAATGCATTTCCCTGATTTATTGGATTTGAAGCTAGTGGCCATGACAGTTTGTCATCCTTTCTTTATCACCTTAGTCCTTAGTGTCATGTTTGTAACAGTCCTGGCTCTCTTTCTCCTTCCATATGGTGTTTCCATATTTCAGTATGGGCAACAAGTAGTCAAGTCCCATTTTACAGAAGAAAACCTAGTCTGCCCAAAGTCAGGCACCTTCTCAGTGGCTTGGCTAAGCATATAATTCCCCACCTCATCTTCTTCCCTCCACATTTCAGTTCCTCATAGGACATGATGTCATAAAAGGCATTGCTCTTCTGTGCAGAAGGGACAGCTCTCTGAGAACCCAGGATATCTTTCTTTCCCCTCTCCTTTCACAAAAGCCAGACAAGCAGCGTATGTGGGCACTTTTCACTATTCCTGTAATTATTCCCCGCTTTATTTTTAATTTAAACTTGGCAAATATATGCTTATTTTTGAAGATGTACAACATGATTCTTTTCCAAACAAAACTTTATAATGCACAGACAGCATAGTGTATAGAAATACAGATGATTGTAAAATGGCTGATTAAGGCAATAAACACATATACCAATTTGCATCTTTATATCACTCTCTATGGCAGAGAGATGAAAATTTTTAGACATAATAAGCTGTTTTTAGTCATCATGTTGGGTAACAGATTACTTGAGCTTAAGCCTCCTTTTTCACCTCTGCATTTCCATTGTAAATCTCTAGCATATCTGATCCCACCATAATCTCTGCTTCTCAGCAACACAAATTTAAAATTCAGGCTAGTAACACCTTCAGAATTTCATTTGACTAGAACATAAAAACACAGCTAGTTATGATCTTAGATATGATATTTCTATTTAGCTACTTAGTTGCTTAATTCATTTGAATTTGGTAAATCACTTGCATAAATGAGATGACAGAAGAAAGCAACTACAACAAACAGGCAACTTAATCAATTACTTTCTGGTCTGTTGTAGACCACCAGCTCTAAAGCACACCTGCTGGAGCTTCTCCAAGGGCTGGAGAGATGGCTCAGAGGTTAAGAGCACTGACTGCTCTTCCAAAGGTCCTGAGTTCAATTCCTAGCAACCGCATGATGGATCATGCCCATCTATAACAAGATAAAAGTCAGAGTTTCTAACATCAGACTTCTAACCAGTAGCAAGAAGGCTGTATTAGATTAAAGCACATTAAAGCATACTAAATTCCTTCTTCAGAGGAAAAAATTAGCTGGTGTTCTTTGATTTCACACATGTTTTTATACAACAAATTAAAGAGATTGTTAGTAAAACGTATATGTTTCAGCTAGACAAGAACCTATTAATCAATAGAATAACTGTCATTAACAACATTCAAGATGTGAGAGTTAGCCAGTAAAAGGATACAGCTAATGGGCCAAGCAGTGTTTAAAAGAATACAGTTTCTGTGTAATTATTTTGGATAAAGCTAGCCAGTGACCAGGAGGCCCGCTGCACAATCTACATTCTATTAAACATTCTTATTCTAAAACACACAGTGTATAGGGGTCAACTGGATGACTCAGCAAGCCAAAGTGCTTGGTCTGGCGATTTGAGTTTGATCCCTAGAACCCGGTTAAAGATTGGAGGAAAGAAGTGACTCTCTTTTGGCTTGTACACATGTTCTGTGACATGTGTGCCAAAACACATACATATTATGTATACTCACACAATTATAATTTGCAATTTTGATAGTATATGAGACAATTGATATTCTAATTAGTTTGAGATAGTTATTCTACCTATAACTATAAACATTAATACCAAATTATCATATTATCAATACAAATATATATAATTAAGTTATTTTTGTCAATTACAATTAAAAACAAAATATACTAAAAGTTTACAAAGTAAATAAGAATGTCAACTTAGTGGCTCAATGAATATTATTTATTTTATAATCAACCTCACTATTAGAAGATATAATATTTAATTAAATATACTTTTAATCATCATATATCAAGCATAAATATGAATTCTCTGTATGAAGCATTTTAAGAGAGGTGGTTTTCCATGTTGTCTCTGAATATACATGTTTATAATTGATATGGTCACCCTCAACCTAGTTATAAGAATATAATACATGAATATGCATGAGTGTTGTGTTCTCAATCAAATTCAGCTCACCCTGAAGGATAAAATGCACTGTTTCTAAAATAAATGAAATTATTTTAGAAAATAAATGCTATTAATGAACAATACATACCTTCATACAATAACAACTAGTAAACCAAAGAGGCCATGAATTTGAATGAAAACAGGTAGGGAATATTAGTTAGTTATTAGTTATTTTAGTCAGTGTTCTATTGCTGTAACAATGTCATAACCAAGACAATTTTTATAACAGAAAAACATTTAATTGGGGGCTTGCTTACACTTTCAGAGGTTTAGTCCATTTTCATTGTGGCAAAGAGCATGATGGCAGGGTGGTATGATGCTGGGAAGTAGTTGAGAGCTAGATCCTGATGTGCAAGTAGAACAGGAGAGAGCTTAGGCCAGGTATGGGCTTGGGAGACCTCAAAGTCTACCCCCAGTGACATACATCCTCTAACAAGGTCACACTTATTCCAACAAGGTCATACTTACTAATCCTTCAAATCCTTTCAAATAGTGCCACTCCCTGGTGAATAATCACTCAACTATATGAGCCTATGGAGGTCATTCTTATTTACACAATTAATGGAGAGAGTAAAGGACAGGGAGAAATGTTTTACTTTAATTACAATCTCAAAAATATGAAAGATAGAGTGTGTAAAAATGTAGCAAAAAGCAGAAAAGAAGCCATCATCCCGCATCATCATCAGAGCAATCAATTGGCCACTTCATTATAAAGTAAAATTAGTCCATTAAACAGTTTTAAATTATTTATAAGAACAACAAAATATTTATTATAAGTGAAAATAAATCTCCTTGAAAGGTTCTTGCATTAATTTTATTCCACTTCTTATGTAACAAGAACAATGTTTTTCTCCAAGTTTCAGTGACTGAAATTACAAAACAAATAGTGTCTTTGAAACAACATTCCAACAGAACTATCAACTTGTTATAAAAACCAATAATTTTTCTCATTTAAAATTATTACAAAGATTATCAACATCACCTTAAAATTTTAAATTGGCTTATTTAAAAAGAAAATGTGTTTTTAATATTAAATTATAGTAATTTACTTCATATTCTAACCTGTTTTGTTGTTAATTTATTGGGAGGTGGCTAAGGAGAGCACTGAGATGGGGTTTTAGGCTAAGACTGGTCTTGTGTTCACTGTATACATCAGACTAGCCTTGAATTTGTGGTATTCCTCTTGTCTCTCCCTACCAAATACTGGGATTACACACAGATCATATTCTAAATGTCAAAGCTATTTACAAAGCCTTCTCTTTTTGCTTAGAGTTTTCAGTCTAATAGACTTCAGCTAACTGCAGATGTGACAAGGAGGGTTGCGGTTAGTCTCAATAACCAGCCACTTACAAAGATAATCGCAGCCCTTTGAGCAGTTAAGTGTTCTGATCTAACTACTCTAGCTTGCTATAGGCCAGAATGACATTAATGGTAACAAGGATACCTATTAAATGTTTAAGATAAACCTGCTCTGTGGTGGGTTAATTTGCTTGGATTTCTGTTTATCCTCAAAGCAAACATACAGAAAATGTGCTGCAATATCCATCTTAAGTGATGTGTGTAGGAGCAGCATTTAGAAGCCTTGCTCTGAGAAGACGATGTGGACAGCTCTTAGGAGTTGAGATCCTTCTCCAGCTATGGCTGACTTGGGGGCTTTCATCTCTCATCCTTCCTTGTGCTCCACTTCTGACCTAAATCAATAAATCCTAAGTCAATCCCAAGAAGTGCCCATAGAGAATTATCTAACTATTTACATCAAGGCAGACTGAGATAGGAAGAGCTACCCTTCTAAGAGGAAGGTTGGTCTTGCAATGTATGCAGATGGCACCTGAGGACCACAGATCAAACTCTATATGTACCTGAATTATTATTTTTTTATCAACAAAATAGAGTTTAATTTGTTACCGATAGAGTACAGTTATCTGGAAGGATTTAATTGTGTAACTGTGTAAACTTGCACTTAGATTGAATGCTTAAAAGAAATTTGCTTCACCTCCCCAAAAGATGGAATCAGCTTGCACATTTGTTATTAGGACTCCAATACCAAACGATAACAAATTAAAATAGAAATCCTTTTTTCACCTTTGGGGAGAAAAAGAAAAGGAAAGAAAAATACCTGTATTGTACAGAGAATATAAACAATATAGGAATGTGGCAAATGAATTTTTTTTTAAATTGAGAAAAGGAAAAAAACATATCCGCCTCCTCCCAGCCTCCCATTTCCCTCCCCCTCCTCCCTCCTTTCTCCCCCTTCCCCCCACTCCTCTCCCCCTCCCTCTCCAGTCCAAAGAGAAGTCCGGGTTCCCTGCCCTGTGGAAAGTCCAAGGTCCGCCCCCCCTCCATCCATGTCTAGGAAGGTGAACATCCAAACTGGCTAGGCTCCCACAAAACCTGAGCATGAAGTAGGATCAAAACCCTGTGCCATTGTCCTTGGCTTCTCATCAGCCCTCACAGTTCGCCTTGTTCAGAGAGTCCGGTTTTATCCCATACTTTTTCAGTCACAGTCCAGCTGGCCTTGGTGAGCTCCCAATAGATCAGCCCCATTGTCTCAGTGGGTGGGTGCACCCCTCGTGGTCCTGACTTCCTTGCTCATCTTCTCCCTCCTTCTGCTCCTCATTGGGACCTTGGGAGCTCAGTCCAGTGCTCCAGTGTGGGTCTCTGTCTCTATCTCCATCCATCACCAGATGAAGGTTCTATGGTGATATGCAAGATATTCGTCAGTATTGCTATAGGATAGGGTCATTTCAGTTTCCCTATCCTCAGCTGCCCAAGGGACTAACTGGGGACATCACCATGGGCTCCTGGGAGCCACTCTAGGTTCAAGTCTCTTGCCAACCCTAAGGTGGCTCCCTTAACTAAGAATTGTGCTTCGTGCTCCCCTATTCAACCTTCCTTTATCACAGCCCTCCTTTTCCCCCAAGTTCCCCCCATCCTTCCCTTTAATCCCAACACTTGGGAAGCAGAGGGAGGTTGACCTCTGCAACTTCAAGGTGTGGTGGCACAGGCCTTTAATCCCAGTGCCTAGAAGGCAGAGACAAACAGATCTCTATGAGTTCAAGGTGTAGTAGCTTACACCTTTAATCCCAATGCCTGGGAGGCGGAGACAGGCAGATCTTTGAGAGTTCAAGGACAGCCAGGTCTACGGAGTTATTTCAGGTCAAAGATACAGAGAACCTGTCTCAAAAAGCAAAAAGTTAAAAGTAAAAATAAATGAAATAAAGGTTAAAACAAAGCTGCACAAAGATGGAAAATACACAGAGAATCTTGATACTGTATGCTATTATGCTCTGTTTGAATTGTTTGAATGCTGAGGAAGGAGCAACAGCTGCTAAAAGATATTTGTTCATAAATGCTGCTGAACTAATCCCACATAGATATTTTGAAAATGTCTTGACTTTAAAATTTGGATCTAAGGATATGATACTTTGGAAAGGAGTTTCTTATTTTGTTTTCACAGAGGATGAGACCCTGTTCATTTCTTCTATTCCGATATGGTATGATAGACCACGTCCTCCTGAAAGGTTCCTGTGAATGCCTTCAAATAATTGCTTCACTCAACTGCCGACTGAAATGAACCTAGCAGACAGGTTATACCATGAAAGACCTAAATAACAGCGCCCCCATTCAGCAGGAAGCAGTTTGGAGAGAAAAAACTGCACCCATATTCCCAAATATTGTTTATAAATGTTCTTTTACACTTAAAGGGGGATATGATATAGATATGAATAATTTGCATTCGTAAGGATTTTGCTTTATTGATAGAGATTTAAGGTCAATTTTGTTATATGTATATGCATATTTCTGCTATTGATTAAGATATTGTGATTGTGTAGTTCATTAAAAAATGTAATGTATAATTAAGAAATATAGGTTAATGGATAATCATCAGTAATAGTCAAGCTTGTAGTCATGTTAGTTAGATTTTCTAGATATATAGAGATACATTTCAGTTAGATAGACATTCTTCATATCTTTCAAAGACTGCAGAATATGGCATTTAATGTTTTAATAACTTAGGACTTTTCATGACAATGAGACACTCTGCTCCTGGCACCACCAATCTACTTCAAGAGGAGGATGGGCATCGAAGAGGATCCTTATGGAGTTTGATAGCCATTTGGGCAAGAAACTGCTCTTGCCTGGACTATTGCATAAACTGGACACAGAGAACCCGCAAAGAGAGGAATACTGAACTTGCGTAAAGGTGAGATGATCTTTCGGGGTTCCTGATTCATGAAGGAGTCTGCAAGACATTCTTCAGGACAAGCAGATAATGACTGCCTTTGAAATTTCCTGCTTTGTGGAAATGTCTGCTGGAAACTATGGGCCTGTAGGCCAAAGATGGATGCCTCACTGTTACAGAGGAACTTTGGGTGACTGTACAGGCAGCGAGATGTCTCTGTCATTTCTAGAGTTTTAAAAGTTGCTTACTTTTTGTTTACTTAGGTAATATTGTATTCTTCTGGAGTCTTTGATGTAGTTGAAGAGTAGATAGATAGTTATAGTTTTCCATTGTTATGATAAAAGATAAAATAGATATAAATATTGTAACTGTAATTCTTGCTTGATAACTGTTTTGTTATATGTAATTTTGCTATGTTAAAGTTAAAGCCTTTCTTTTTTTGTTTAAACAGAAAAAGGGGAAGTGATGTGGGAGTGTCATATATCAATCTGTTGATTTCATTGGTTAAGCAATAAACAAACTGCTTGGCCCTCAGAGCTTAGAACATAGGTGGGAGAAGTAAACAGAACAGAATTCTGGGAGGAATAGGAAGTGAGCTCAGACTCGACAGCTCTGCTCTGGAGCAGAGACACCATGCTCCCAGCTCCCGGGTAGACGGACGCGATTCAGCTCCGACCCAGGATGGACGTAGGCTAGAATCTTCCCGGTAAGCGCACCTTGGGGTGCAACACAGATGATTAGAAATGGGCTAAATTAATATGTGAGAATTAGCCTAGAAAAGGCTAGATAGAAACGGGCCAAGCAGTGTTTAAAAGAATACAGTGTCCATGTAATTATTTCGGGTAAAGCTAGCCAAACAGGTGGCCGGGGTGCTGGGGACGCAGCCCCGCCGCCCTTATTTCAACATTTGTCTTTGTGTTACAAAACACAGAATAATCAATGACTTTTTCATTCTTTAGAGACAGCAACAAAAAGAAATTCAAAAAAAATTTAAAGTACAATAATTATTTTAAGGCACGAATACATTTTCCCCAAAATGTATGCAAAGAAAAGCATATTAGGTGATTTGGTAACTTCAGGGATTTGCTGACTTTTACCAAGTTTCAAATCTGAGTACACTAATTTCATTTACATCTCATTTTTGCTTGGTTTGCTTAATGTTATTTAAACACTATCTGAAACAAATCTCTTGTGACATGCTTTTCCCTTTAAAAATGAATGTTCAATGTTTTTACAGGAACTCAAAGGTTGATGCATGAGAAACTCAATGAGAATAAAAAGCCTCACTAGGAGGTGAGGAGAGGAAGATGGTTCTGGTGTAAATTCAGTGTGGTTGACGGGTCAAAAGGCTTTGGTCTGAGCTTCTCTTAACCACTATCACATGGCAGAAACTTGACAGGAGGAAAAGCCCCCCAAGCAGAGTGTTAAACCTCTGCTGGCCTATTAATCCATCTATTTGCTGAATACATCTAAGGAGAAAGGATTCCTAATTTTGAAACCCACTTGATAAGATGGGCCTGTAGTTAGGTTGGCAGTGTGTTTTCCCAGCAAGTGTGAAACCCTCTGTCCACTTCAGAGATAGAGGTTAGAGGATCAGAAGTTCAAGGCTGTCCTTGGTTACATGGTGAGTCTGAGGTAAGTCCATACTTGTAAAACCCTATGTCAAAGAACTTGAAGAGGTAAGAGACAGGGAGCAGGGAGAGAGAAAAAAACTTTACTTGCTTAATAACCTATATAGAACTATCTTTTGTGGAAGTCATCTGGCCTGAGGTAAAACATGACAACTTGTCCTTTATTCCACTATTTTGATTCTGAATATAGTAACACTGCCTATATTACTCCTGTTTAGCCCAACTATTTGTACAAAGTGCACTCATTCTTTTGCGTTTTTTTTTTGTTTGTTTGTTTGTTTTTTCCCTTAATTTGGTTTGGTTTTATTGGTAAGGTAGCTGATGCCCTAAGGCATTTTGAAGTCCATAGGAAGAACATTTTAGCTTTTTATTTGACCATAATAATTTACACTTCATTTGGGAGAGTGGAAAAAACGTCTCAGAAGAATTCATTTACTTTTTACAAGAATTCAACAGGAAGATGTAGGTCTATGGCTTACGCGATATTGATTTGTTGTCCTTGCAGACTCTGAGGTCATTCTAACATTGATCTTTGTTTCCTTACACTACAACACCATGCACTCATCCAATTGGGATTAGCAAGATGTACTCCACTGGCTGCCTGCTGAAATCAAAGTAAATAAATAGATTATGGAATATGCACTATACTCTCTTAGAGTATATGAAATAAGCACTTGCAACATCAACAGCTTTAAATGAACTCTAAAGAACTTGGTATGCTTTTGTTACCTTTACCCTGTTGGATAATATTAGTTATTCCTTTAGAAGTTGCATTCTTTTCTATCTGAAAAAAAAAAAAAAAACATTGATTTTTTTTTCCTTCTTGGTTGTAATATACTACAAGCCAGCATAGTTTTATTTATGCTGTGTCTCAGTCCAAAGGCCATCAGATATGTCAACTGCTCATGGGGATGGACTTTAGGGCAGTCTGTGTTCCATAAGTTAGTCAACATACAGCAAACAATAAATAATGTGACTTCACCTGAAACATGAATCAAGTCCCTCTCTTCAGTTCCACCCTCCTTTCTTCAAATTACAGAAGGTAGTTAAATATATGTGGTCTAGGTCTTGGTTTATTTAGGATATTCCACTTGAGTCAAAGCTTGCCTCTATTGCTCCTACGTCCCTGCCTGTACTTAATCACAGGGAACATTAACCATCCTGTCATCTTTGTGTACAGACCCATCAAGTTGATAGAGGCACTGTGATTTTTTCATAACCTGGTTCTTCAGTTACGAAGAGCTACAACTGATGTAGGTTAAACAACTACAAACCAGAATTTCAAACTATTGAATAGACAGAATATTGTTCCATGTTTTCAAAAGGTAAATACTTAGAATATGTATTTGAAAGATCTTTAAAATGAAGAGGAACATCTATGCAAATAAAGTCATGTGAAATTGCTGTTGAAAATATTTTAATCAAAATATAAAAATTAATATTTAGATAGGGGGTATTATACAGATTTTAAAAGGTGTATTTTCCATCACTAGTATCTGAAATGTCAAGTGGCAAGGTGGCAGTAAGTGATTTTGTCGTGAAAATGCCATTATTTACAGCACAGTTTCCTGTGTCTGAGATAATGTGATTGTGAACAGAGCAAGCTCACCCAATGCATCAGCATTCAGAATTATAGCCAGGTGCATACTGAACTGTGTCTCCTTCAGAAGAAATGCAAGTTTTTATTTCAAGAGCTAGAAGGATGGGAAAAGGAAAATCTGCACTTAGAGGAAGTGAGATCTGTGAAGCTAATGTCTACACTTACACTATTGTTAATGTTCCTATGGTAATCTGACAAATCAATAAAATTGAGCTTCTTGATAAGTGTGTCTGTGAATTAAATCATTTGACATCAAAGAAGAAGTCAGACACATTAATGCTTTCACTTTTTCTGGGAACTTGGTTTCTTTGCTATTTCTACTATTTAATTGGTATGTGCTTTATTTGTTCAGTTTTGATGCTTATCTTTCATTTTTTTGGTATAAGAGACAGCCTCATTGAACTCAAATTAAGGAACTCTCCCAACATCTGTGATAGTTATAGGGTACTTCTTTTAGGGATTTTCATGGCCTATTTTTTTCCAAAGTCTAAAATATAGATGGAAAATAAATCTGAGTTCTTTGAAATCAGTTTATGCTATGTGTTTTTCAGATGCTGGTTTACATATAACTGCTTCTTATGAAAGTGGGTGGCTAGTTGCATCATACTCTGGCACATGAGTCATTGACACACTGCTGTCTATCTCTGTTCAGGAATGACTTTAAAAGGAGCTAATCATCATTTGCTAACAGGTTCAAACTGAGAGGTTATTAAAATATGCTATCTGAGTATCAACAACACACCAACTATAAACTATGAACATTTCTTCCTAGATAGGCAACACTTATGTACTATTTTTAAGTATTGTGTTCCTGACTTTATCAAAATTGTCTTGAACGGCTTAACTCGTGATCTTTACAATCATTCCAATGGCCTGGAAGTATTAACTCCCATTTCCAAATAAGGAAAAGTAGACACAGAGAATTTACACAATTTTTCAAAGACCCAGAGTGGTGAACTGTATTCTGAAGCTCATAGGTCTGGCTGAACCAAAAATAACAGCCAGAAAACTAGAGAAGCTGATATGGTTTGACATATTGACTTGTCATATATATTGTAGCTTTAGATATTTGCCAATACTGAATGGTAATTTGGATCTTTCTCTTGGCAACATGATTACTATGCCAGACAGAGTCTTAGTGCTTGAATCTGGTATTTCTTTATCAGGATTCTTAGTCATTTTTCCTAAGTACTAGATACCCCTCCTTGTCTTGTTTATGTTTACTTGGTACTACAGGAACTGTAATAATTTAATTCATAATCTAAAAGACACACATTCACATTGGTTTTAAAAAATGTAATAATTGAGAGTCATGGTTCAGCCAGACCTATGAGCTCAAGACAAGGAGTAATCATGTTATTTTTAAATGAATGGACAAATTTTGGTAACCCATTTGTCACTCTTGTAAGGAAATAGGACATTCGTTTCTTCAGAATCATAGTCTGTATCTATTCATGCCGATGTTGACCTGAATATAGATCACCCACATATATATATACACCCACACACACACACACACATGCAATCATTTATAGGATCTAATTACCAAATATAGTATTCTTTTTCTTACAGTGTTGGGGATTAAACTTAACAACTTCACAAGTCAAAAAAGTACTCTACCACTGAACCTAATAATGCCTATTTTTTAACTAACATTCTCTTTACTCAAAATTATATTTTTAATAAATTTGTTTGTTTACTTATTTATTAATGTGTGAGTGTATGTGTGCCCATAAGAATGTAAGCACATTTTCAGTACACATATGGAGATCAGAGGACAGCTTGTCGGAGCTGATTCTCTTCTCTCAGGAGGGAAATAGTTAAATTTGTCTACACAAAATTTTAACTACTGAACTCTCTCAGGCATTCTGTTTGCTTACATTTAAAGAACAGGCACAAATAATACCTAACATCTTCCAACATATCGATAACCCCAAAATCAGAAACAAAAATGAAATTTACAGTAACATCATGGAAGAAAAAGAGTCTACTTAGGCCCACTCATTCTTATGATTCGCCAAGAGTCTTGTTCTAAAATTAAATTTCTTAGTACTATAAGGGGCAATAGAAATGGTATCCCAAACACAGCATACACCACTACACATTCATTTATTCCACAAATGTTTAATGAGTGCCTAATATACAAGTGTTAGGTAAGGTGTTGGGTTTCCCAAACAGTCATAGTCCTTATATAGCTCTCACTAAGTGTCTAAAAGGGAGAATGGCCTTGCGTATATAATTCCTAATGTTGTGTTATAATTGAGTGCTAAAGGAATAAGAGAACCCATACAGTATCTACCACTAAAGGAAAGACAAAAGCTTAATGGGCACCCACATTTTATCATGTTTCCAGTTTTTTTTTTTTGTTTGTTTGTTTGATAAGCTGTGTTGACTCCAGAAAAGAAGCCTTCTGACGGATTTAAAATGTTTACATAGTTATTAAACATTAACAACTTTCTGGAGATGAGGAAATAGTAAATAAATTAAGATAATTATAGTTTTATTTTTATTTTTCTATTCCCACTAAAACAACATAGGATATGCTGTACCAAAAATATCCGAAGGGCAAATAAATGACTGATTGTTATAAGAGAAAAATGAAAGAGGAAACAAATTTTGAGAGTGATAAAAAAGCTGAAACCGTCACAAGTCAGCAAGTTCACCAGCATCTTTGCCACTGTCCCTGTCTTAGACATATTTGTTATTTTTGCAGTCTTCTTGGATTACCTAGCAGAGGCTTCTATGAGCTGATGAGACACTGAAAACCCAGAGCTTGTCATGTCTTGTGCTTTTCAACACTTGATATGTGTGGCCCGGTTCATCTGACAAAGGTGCTTCTTTCAGGTACTCATTTAAACACCACTTTTCCTTCACTTTTGAAGTGATCTTATTTTACTCTAGTGTCCATTGGTTTGGAAGTCTTAGAAGAGAAACATGTTTTAAAATTTTAACCTTAAGAGGAGAAAACTAATTTAAAAGAAATGATGCTAGCTTTACCATACCTCACCCCTGATCACAAATATCCACCTTTTTTTTTTAAATATAAAATTGGTCCAGGAAGCCTGTGCAGCATGGTGTGATGGTTACCATGGATATTTACTTAAAATTGTGTATACAGAGTGCTTCCAATAGCACTTGCTGTCAAGGCCTGTGGCAGAGAAAATTATGTATTACTGGCGCTTAAGAGTCTATTTCTTTCTGATGTTTTTCTCTCTTCCTATTTAATAGGTGCAAATATAGAAAATTACAGATTATAAGCAGCCAGGAAGTACCCTTCAGCAGAGTAAACAAAGTCTTATATTTTTTCATGTTCACTTCAATTTTTTACTTATCCAACAGGGAAAACATTAATATATGAAGTCATAGTTTCTGGGGAGGATTATTCCATGATCTCCCGACTGTCACCACTGATCTGTTTCCCATTTCTCAAACATCAGTTCCTAGCACAACTCTTTCTCTCTCACATTTCTGTATTTTCCCTGCTTCCTCATACCAACCCCAAACACAAACCTTAAAAGTTGCATAGTGTCACTATTTTAGCTTAATATTCTGTGTTTTGAGATTTATTATCTCTGGTTCCTCTCAACTTCCACTGATACAAACACCAGAGCTACATGATTTCAGGTTGTTGTTTAAATTCTCCTACCCCAAGATTAAGAAATAACCTCTATTTCAAAAGAATACCTCTGACTAATATTGACATCCTAAATGTATGTACGTAACTCAAAACAAACATCAGAAGTCAAACAAGTCTTTTTAAAGCTACAAAACTAGATAAATGTCTCAAAAGGCAAATAAAAAACAAGCAAAACATCACCAACAGCTACAACAACAGCAGCAGCAACAAATAAACAAACAAAAAATTCATGGAAATGCTCGATTTCAATAATATAAACAAAAAAGCAAATTAAAGCAATACCTCATATAGACTCACCATAGTTGAGTAGCTGTTATTAAAAAGACAAACAAAAGATTCTGGTGAGATGCAGAGAATAAAGAATCCAAGCCCCTTATTTATTCTCTGGAAATGTAACTTTATACAGTCATTGTGAAGCAGAAAGGAATTCCTCAAAAATAAATAAGAAAGAAATAAAGAAATAAAGAAAACAAGAATGTTTATATGATGTTTACCTATACTCAAGGTTATACAGTCTTTATGCCTTAAGCTTAGACCCAATGTGCACTACAGCGCTATGCACAATAGAGAAAATATGGAGTCAACGCAGAAGCCTAGAGAAGATTTGATGGGAGGATGGAGGTGCCGTACTTGGAGACAAACCTCTGTGCTAGCCAGTGCCTCAATATGTCTTCATCACATTTATCAGTTGTCAGAGGAAGGATTTAAACAGTGACATGATTGTAACTAAAATTGCTTGTAGGAAATCTCTGCCCCAGAGACACAGATAAAAGTAACAGGAACAAAATATACAGCAGTTTGAAAGATGTCAACATTCTAACCTTACAAAGAATTTTTGCTAACTTACAGAAGACATCTGAAAACCTCAAATCAAGGTTAGTAAAAATTGTCCTCAGATATCAGTGAAAGAAATAGTATTAAAAATACAAGGACAAAAGGAACATCAAAACCTGACAGAGCAGAGAGAGTAAACTAAATGAGGAATATCAAAGTGGGCCTTTATAAAAGACCTGATACATCTTATTTTCTTTTCATTATATTTTACTTTTACTCACTTATTACTCTCCTCTGTACTATGTGTCTATGCATATGGTGTACATGTGTAGGGTTGTGGCGATAGACCATGTGTGTATAGGTCGGAATTATTTCTTTTCTGATTGATGTCAGTTTTAGAGTTTGTGCTCAGGTCATTAGGTGTGTTCAGAAATTCTTTTACTTGCTGAACCAACTCATAATCCCAATATTGTATCTTGTGTTTGCCTTGAAACTTAAACCTTCTATATGAAAATCAGATAACATAACTGCTACTCTAGGTAACCGTGTGTAATCTTGCTTTTTTTCTCTATAGCCAGAGGTTGTCAAATCTCACACGGAACAGTCTGCAATAACAAAGTACATGGATTTTGATCCAACTCAAAATACCAATCGAACAGATAAGCATTGAGTAAGGATGCTTGAGAAATCCATTTTGACAAAAGAAAGTCTTAAACACAGAGAATAAGGATCTTTCTTTTGTTACCATTATAGAATCCATACCAGGAAAGATGATGTAAGAAACAAAGCAAATTCCCAAAACTGCCTCATAACCACAGAAAACCAACTGAAAGAGCTTCTCATGGATGATGAACCAGAGAGAAAACACTAAGCACATGGATGCCTGCCAAGAAGAACAGAACAAAATTTGTGAATGCCACTTCTTTTAAAGATGATAATGAAGAAAATACCTAACAACTACTCTGTGCTAACCAAGTCATGGTTATAGAGGAGAATCTATGACATCTAATTTACTAATATAGCATAATTCTTAATACTAATCTATAATAATTTATTCTCATACTCATTGATAAATGTAATTTTCATTCTTCATTAAGGAAACTTCTCTTTGCAACAGACAGAGACCACTAAAGAAAGCATTAACAAATCAAAATACAGAATTGTGGAGTCCAGTCCCAGTGCTTATATCTACAAATGAATCTTGTTCACATTAACCAATCAAAATGCAGAGTTGTAGAGGCAAGCCCCAGTGTTTATATTTACAAACCAGTCCTTTTCTTAGGCTCAGGTAGCATTGTAAGAAGACATGATGGAAAGACTGTAAAAACTGGAGGATCAAGAAGCTTGCTGTGAGATTTTGTCACCAAAATAACATAAGAAGTTATACCTGTACAGTCACATCAAATGACCACTTACACATGGATTGAGAAAGGATAACACCAGTGAATATGCCAAACTGTTTGGGAAAAGCCCACAAAGCCTCAACCCTACATGAAGAACTATAGGCAACAGAATAAGATAGGAGTGTGGGAGGCAGTCTTCCCCAGGAAAGTTTTCAGTGCCAAATGAGCAGCAGGTACACTCACATACCAGTACTATATGTCGATTCAACAGAGTATATTTAGAATTAAAAATGAATATACACATACAAATATGCATATAATAACAATTAATGAAAACAGAGGTCATAAATATTAATGAGAATGGGGAAGGGTATATATGAGAGGGTTTTGAGAGGAAAGGGAAGGGAAAAATATTGTGATTAAATTACAGTCTCAAAAGTGCAATAAAATACTTTAGAATTATAAACAAGTGAAGCAAATGAAGTGGGACCAAATGGAATGCCATCAGAAAGAGGCTCACTTGGAACAAAAAAATGAAAGGAACAAATTCACTTTCTTCTAGAGATTTTGTGCTTTAGCTTAAAATTTTGTGGTATAAAGATGCAATAAGCAACATCTAGGACTCTTAGAACTGTTGCTGCTTTCTTGGAATCCATTATGCCAAGAACTTTTTACAAATGCCAGATAATAAGGATCTACATGTTGCAAAGGAGATTCTGGCACAAAAATGCATGTGCCTTTATCCATCAAGAACAAGCTTCAAATGCATGATTATGTATGTCCTCTGGCTTTTTCACAGTTTTCAATGAATTATGTGTCGGATTAAAATGCAGCCCCTACCACATATTCAGATGGTCTTTAATGTGAGAAGTCCCACCAGCTGAAATAAATGGATGTCAGATGTGTTGGTTGCAATGTTGTGAACTATGTTCCACAATTAATCGCCAAGCAGGAACTGAGAAATGAACCTCACATGGTCCTGAGTAGGAAGAAAGCTTGAACTGGACATAAAAAAACATACTGAAGACAAAAGAGATTACTATAATACCAAATGAGGTTGGAATATTAGTGTTCAATGCAAGGGTTTTCAGAGGTAAGGGAATGTTAAATTCTCAAAGTGTCATTTTCATTTTATTTCATTTCGAGGGTGTCACTCTCAAAAACTTGGAACACCTAAGCCTGTCAGTGACATTTGCCTGAGATTCTCTGTGACAAAGGATATCATTGGAGAAATCTGTTCATCTGAGGATCAAATGGGAAAGCACTGCTACTAAGACTAGTGTTTACTAATGTTCTTGAGGGCAGAAGGAGAAGGGTAAAAAACAAAATATTCAGGTTTAACTATGATGTAAACATGAAGGAGAAACATTTGCTTCCATTTGCTAGTGGAGTAACAGGTTATCACTATTAGTCAAAAGTGAGCATGTTTAGATGTTTGGGGAGCTGGAAAGTCACTCCTGAATGTTTTCATAGAGGACATTTCATATGCCATAAAAGGATTGAGCTATTTCTTCAGTGACCTCACAAGGTGTCTGGATGAACACCTCTGGAAATGAGGCCAACAGAAAATAATACCTAGAAAGAACCTAGAATTTCCCAATAAGTACAGCCAGATAAGTGTCACTACTGAACACAACACCCAGGGTTTAGGAACCTCTATACCCAGGTAGAAAGCGGGTATCAAAAAAATACCAGAACTATTCCTTTCTGTTGATAACCTGGTGCCTTTTGTCCTCTGGGACTCCCCAGCAGAAAACAAAAAAGAAAATTTCTCATTTAAAATAAGTTGAAAACATTTTCTTCATATTCTCACTGCTGAGAGTTTGACCTTTGTAATATTGAAGACTGCAATGTATTTGTGTTCATTTCTATTCAATCTACTTATACAGTGCTTTGATAATCAGTTTTATTCAAAATATATTTTAGATATAACATCATTTCTCAAGGAAAGTAACAATATTTTGTGCATTAACCACATTGAATAAAATGTGTACCTTGAATAAAATAGGATGGTTCCTATAGTTGGTGAAATGCTACTCACACATAATAAAATCTCTCGTGTTTTCTGGAGAGACTTGGCTCTGAGTGGAAAAATATTACATGACCTGAAGAAGCTGTGTATATGAAACAAATACCACACATTTGTATTCATATATCAAAATTAGTGCCAACCTTTGGAGAAACATAAAATGGGAACATGGTCACTAGAAATGAGGGGATATAAGAGAGAAGGGGAAAGAGAGAAAAACTAAGAGGGAATTTTAGGAACAGGGGAAGTTCTGAGGTAGGAGAAGAATTATAGAGTCAAAGTAGAAGAGTGAGGAAACATGATTGAATTGTGAAATATGCACATATGGAAATTATATTAATTTTACATTTGATATTAGTAATCATTATAATTAAAAATTTAAATATGCTTCATTATTGTTTCTTTAAAATGGTCTCTTCTTTCAATTGTGATATAATATGTATTGATCTATAGTAAGAATCTCTCCTTTTCAAAATTTCTTTTCCCAATTTTGAATCTTCCTTTTAGATCATTAGATATTGGAATCAGCTTTTTGCTTACACTAAATGTGTATGCTTATTTGAGAAGGTTGACACACTTGTGACATTGTCTTATCTAGTTCACATAAAACATATTTTTTTATTAATCCAGGTCTCATACTGTGTTTCTCAATAGTGTTTGTAATTGCTTTTGCTAGGTACATTTAACTATTAACTTGATGCAGCCTAAAGTCACTGTGGAGGTATTCTCAACTAAGGGACTTCCCAAATCAGACTGACCTGTGGGCATATCTGTGGGGAATTAACTTGACTGTTAGTTGAGGTAGGATGATCCAGCCTATTGTGGACAAGACAATGCTTCTGTGTGATTATTTTGGGGCTAAATGGCCAGAAACCAACAAGCAGCCTACTGCTACAAGTTGGTAGCCAACGTTTTGGAATAAATCCATGTAAAACCTGAGAGGGCTTGAAAAAGAACTCTAGACACTAAAAAAACAAAATTTAGCTGCTATTATTTTCCCTGAATGGGTTTTGCTTTCTGGTGGCACTCTGCAACTTTTTTAAGAGAAGTTTTCCTGATTCAGTGGTAGCAAGAAAAAAGTGGTAGTTTTTAAATGCCAGCTTTCTGGGCTCTGCTGCCAGCGCAAACTCTGACTCTTTCTGGAGGTCTGGCTATGGAGCAGTTAAATGGGAATCAGTGTTGGACAGAGTGCTCCAACTTGCTTAATGACAACATAGACTGGCTGTGTTTCTTAAAGTGGGGCTGTGAGCATGGCTCTCAGAGGCAACAAATGGCTCTACCATGTCAGACTATGTGGGGCAAGCAGACACGGCCATATTTTCCCTAGCAATGCTGCAGCTTAAGTTTTTAAGAAGTGTTTGCCTTTTAAAAGTACTCCTGGACAGTAATGAATTACAGATGCATAATAGGACACATTCAGACATAAAAGACCTCCAAATGGGTCACAGTTTGGATAGATGTACATAAGCTTGGGAACGAGAAGAAAAATAATATAGTTATAAAAAGAAGTAAATGGTTTTTATTTTTTTTAATTGTCTAGATGTAAGCCTTGTTTTTTTTAAATTTATTTATTTATTAAGGATTTCTGCCTCCTCCCCGCCACTGCCTCCCATTTCCCTCCCCCTCCCCCATCAAGTCCCCCTCCCTTATTAGCTCGAAGAGCAATCAGGGTTCCCTGACCTGTGGGAAGCCCAAGGGCCGCCCACCTCTATCCAGGTCTAGTAAGGTGAGCATTCAAACTGCCTAGTCTCCCCCAAAGCCAGTACATGAAAAACTAAAAGTCATCAAAGAGACAGAGTACAGACAGTCATAGATTAAAAGGAATAAAGAAAGAATAAGCCATGTAACGATGGAAAATTCACAGAAAGTCTGGATTATGCATATTATTATGTCTTCATTGAATTTTTTTGACTGTGAAGGAGCTAAGTACAGAGAAACATTTTATTGTATGGGCTGCCAAGCTAAACCAGCATGAATATTATAAAGGTATCTTGACTTCATAATTTGAGTCTAAGAATATGTTGCTTCGAAAAAAGATTCTTCTTTTGATTCCACAAAGGATGAGAACCTGTGGATTCATTCCAGGCTAAGGTGGTTTGATGCACAAAGAACACCTGAAAGGTCTCTCTGAATATACCCCCGAAAATAGTTTGCCCAATAGACAGCAGGAAGAAGTTTGGAGAAAACTACCACCCATATTCTCAAATATTGTTTATAAATGTTTGTTTACATTTAAAGGGGGGATATAATATAGAGATGTGCATTGATATGGATCTTGGTTTATTGCTACAAATTTAAGATCAATTTTGTTATACTGTGTATGCATATTTCTAATATTTATTAAAGTGTTGTGGTTGTACAGCTCATTTAAAATGTAATGTATAATTAAGAACTACAGGTTAACAGATAATCATCTATAATAACCAAGCTTATAGTCATGTTAGTTAGATTTTCTAGATGGATAGAGATGTATTTCAGTTAGATAGGTATTCTTCAAACCTTTCAAAGACTACAGAATATGGTATTTAAAATGTTATAAGAAGTTAGGACTTTTCATGACAGAGACGTGTCTGCTCCTGGCAACACCAATTACTTCAAGAGCAAAATGGGCATCAAAGGGGCTCCTTATGGAACTGGTTAGCCATTTGGGCAAGAAATTGCTCTTGCCTGGACTACTTGATGAACTGGACATGCAGGACCTACAGAGAAATGACTGTTGAACTTGCCTGAAGGTGAGAAAGGGCCTTCAGTTTCCTGCTTCATGAAAGAGTCTGCCAGACACATTCAGGACACAGAAGAAAGTAACTGACAAAGTGCCAATATACGTGGAACTGTCTTTGAAATTTCCTGCTTTATGGAAAAAACTACTGGATATTATGGGCCTGTAGGCTGAAGATGAATGCCCCAACAGTACAGAAGAACTTTGGGTGACTCTCCAGGCATTGAGATATCTCTGCCAATTCTAGAGCTTTGTTAAGTTCTTAATAATGCACTTCTTGTTTACTTAGCTAATATTATATCCCTCTAGAGTCTTTGATGGAGTTAAAGTATTGATAGTTATAGTTTTTCTTAGTTATCATGAAAGATACAATAGATATAAATATTGTAACTATAATTCCTATTTAATACCTGTTTTGTTATATGTAATTTTATTATGTTGAAGATAAAGCCTTCCTTTTCATTTAAATAGAAAATGGGAGGTGATGTGGGATTTACCTCTGTATGCTGTGATTACAAATAATGAATAAAGAAACAGCTTTGGCCCTATAGCAGGGCAAAAGTTAGGTAGGCAGGGAAGATGGAAATGAGTGCTGGGAGAAAGAAAGGCAGAGTCAGAGAGAAGTCCCCGCTGGAGACAGATGCTGAGAACTTTACCTGGCAAATCACAGTAATGTGGTGATATACAAATTAATGGTGATGGATTAACTTAAGACATACTAGTTAGTCAATAATAAGCTAGAGCTAATGGGCCAAGCAGTGATTTAATTAATACAGTTTCTGTGTGATTTTTTCAGAGCTAAATAGCTGGGAACTATTAAGAAGCTTGCTGCTATTAGAACTGGCCATGAATTTGAGGGAAAATACAGGTAGAGTTGGAGAGGAAAGAGGGAAGTGTAAAAATCATACAATTTCAATTTTTATTTATAAAATTCTCAAATATTAAATTAAAAAAGCAAATTTTTACAAGACAATTTTTTCATATGCCTACTGAATCAGTAATAAGGTTTGTTCTTCAATGGTACCATGTGATTAGGCACCACTTTTCTTTTTCTCCCATATTTGCATTAATTGTGTTTTGTTATATAAAATTTCCTCGTCCCAGGATATGGATATTATTCTTGGAATATTTTGTTTCCTTTATCTTCAATGGAAGAACTTTAAATCCTTAAAAGCATACCTATCTGGTTTTTTCTCTCTCTTTCCCTCTCTTTTCTTTCCCCATTTTCTCTCCCTCTCATTGTACTTAATTTTTCACTTTATTGCATTTTTAATAAAAACTTAAAATTCTGTTCTAAAGATAATCAATACAAATTTAAAAGCATTAGATGATTAAAAATCTTTCTATTTGTAAATTATTTTTAAAATATTTTTATTTGTTTTTATTTTTTGTATAGGTATGCTCCATCTGAATTTATATACATGTACTACAGGAATACCTTGTACCCACAGAGGCCAGAAGAGCGCATTGGATGTCCTGAAACTGATGCTATAGATGACTGAGACACCAAGTGGGTTCTAAGAACCAAACTTGGGTCTTCCTCTGAAAGAGTAACCAATAGTAATAATTGTTGAGACATCTCTTCAGTGTCCTTTAATTTCATTTTTAGCAATAGAAAGAAATTAAACTCAACAGTGTTTAAGGGATAAAAGAAAGTTGAGAAAAACAAAGAAGTATAAATAAGATATGGGATTTCATCAATTTATATGAGGTATCTGAAAGTTGTACTAATTTTGGCAACAAATCTATAATTGAAAAATAATTACTGATAAATATTTTTAAAGTGTTCTCTGAGGTCATGGGGGATAGTGGATGGAACAAGAGAAAACCATCCTGAGTGAGATCATCCAGAGACAGAAAGATGAACGTATGTATTCACTCATAAGTAGATATTAGCTGCAAAGCAAAGGATATTGGGCTTATTGTCCATGAACCTAGAGAAGCTAAGTAACAAGGTGAACCCTAAGAAAAACATACATAGATCCACCTGGAAAGGGGAAGTAGATAAGATTGCCTGATAAAATTGGGAATGTTGGGGAGAAGGGAGTGTGTAAAAGGAAGAGGAGTAGAGAAGGTAAAAGAGAAGAAGAACTTGAGGGAATGGGATAGTTGAGATAAAGGAAGGACAGAGATGAGAGCAGGGAAAGAGATACCTTGATTGAGGAAGCCATTGTGGGGCAAACCACAAACCTGGAACAAGAGAAATTCTCAGAAATCTACAAAGATGACTCCAACTAAAAGTGGAGGGAGGGGCAACTGGGATTGGTACATAAAATGAAAAAAAAAGATAGTTTTCTTTTTTTTTTTAAAAAAAAAAATAATAAACTGAAAACAAATGTTCTCTTACTACATTAGCTAGAATAGGCAGTACAACAATAAATAGAAATGGTAACACCATTCACTTCTAGTCTTGATCTTGGTTTAGAAATGGCATGTTCTGTCAGGAATACATGGATAGGCAGGGACCATTTTTAAAAAACAAAATCCCTGCCTCCTATTATTTTTTTTTAAAGTTATAGAAAAAAATTTAACTCAAAATCCTCTCTTGACATTTAACAGTCACCTCAATTCCCAGGTACCTAAAACGGAGCTTGGGTCAATGTCCCCAAATCTGTCTATATTCTAATATTTTCCCTCAGTAAGTTATAACATTACTCACAAATGACCCATCTAAACTTTGGAGACACTCCAGAATTCTATCCTTCCTACATTTCTCATACCCTGCTTATGTCAGATCCAGCAAGTCCTAACTTTAAAACATTAGTAAATCTAATGTCTTAACCAGACTGAACTTAAATGGCACATTGCCATCTTGTTCATCCAACAACAGCCTATTTGCGAGATAGCCATTATTTTCTGGTTGGCAGAGTGACTTTCTAAGTAAATGTCCATTATTTGATGTGATTTCTTCAATAGATTTCTTGGAAATATATTTTCCTCTTTTATCTATTTATTTAAATCCAAAAATATGAACAGTTCAATTTCAAAGAGATATAGAGTGGTATTTTAGTCTGTTTATATGTTGTGTATCAATAGATTCAGGATACTTATAGCCCTTATATCAAATATTCCCTAATACATCACTGTGAGAACATTTGAAATTTTCTCTTTGAGCTACTGTTTATTACATAATATGCTTTCATTAACTGTATTGAAACTCTTTATAACAAGTGCATGAATTAACCTAAATCTTTCCATAATCTTCAGATGGCCTACCCTCCCTCAAAGCCCACTACTGCATTTTTCTCCATGTTCCTCAAATATACTTCAGATTCAAAGCAACTGGCTGAGGCTATGCAGTGTCACTACAATCAAATTTAACTGTAATTCTAAAATTTTCTCAGGATCACCATAAGATTGCCAGTGCCCCCAATCAGCAGGAAATAGTATAGAAAACTACTCCAGAATTCCCAAAATATTGGTTTTTTTAGGGAGATTTTAATTAATTAATGTAACGGCATAAACGAATGCAGACAGATTGTAAAAATATATAGTTTTAATGGAGAAATAGATTTACAGAACCACCGTTCCAGCAGAGACCAGGAAAGCAGAAGCAAGCACTGCGAGCACGCTCGCCAGATTTATAGGTAAACATTAGCCCAAGGCGAACACGCCCCCTAAGTTGCAGGACTTATCCCTACATCTTCCCCTTTTGTCTAAATAAGACAGAACTAAACCAAATACAACTATATACAATAATAACAAATAATAAATATAACAAACAATATTGAGAACAAAAGTTTTGCTAAACATTCTATCTCAAGGAGTCTAAATAATGTAGAGAGTAACTGCAATTATATAATCTTGTACTCTGTCAAAGATCTGAGAAGGGAATAAATATTACTTAACAAACGAGATATATCCAAAATGTGCAACAATTGACAGAGACAACTGACTACCTGGGCAATCACCCAAAGTCTCGTTTGCAATGTTGAGTCAACCAACTTTGGCTAAGGCCTAACATAGCTGAAAGTATAAGTGGTATAACCACTTCCTCCACAAGCTTCTCATCAGTGTGTTATCACAGCAAAGGGAGAAGCAAACTAGAACAGTGCCTCTCCACTGAGAACCAACACCTTTGACTTGCTTACTGGTCCAAGAGATGAGTTCTACCTTGTCTTATTTATCTGTGCACTGAGTCAGCTTCTGTTCTGTGGTTTCACAAAACCATCTTGAGACATAGTGATTTTAATATTCAGATTCCTTAAACTCTCTTCTATTTTAACTCAGCAATGTCTAATTTTAGTAGATAAATTAATCTCCATGTTGTCTTCTTTCCTATAACTATGGCAAAGAAAGTTTTTTCTCTTACAGAATTTTACTTTACAAATATGAATGGTAATTTCTATACATAAAAAAATGTCTTTCGATAGTAAGTTCCCTGGTGGTAAGGCTGGCAACTGAACAGTGCTCTCCATGAGTTGTATGACTTCACATAGCTTGGTCAAATGTTATTTATACAGTTTATCATAATTTATTACATAGAATGTTGAGTGTGTCATCAACACAAAAAATTGCTCTGTAAATGTATTTAAATTCTATTCAATGGTCCTATACAGAAAATCGTAGATGTCTATGTATGGATTTATGCTGTAAGGGATAAACAATAAATTTGCCAGTGTTATGTTCTAGCAAAAATAATAAGACTAGTTTAAATAGTACAAATAATACATATAGCATGTCTGACATCAGAACAAAGAGTATTTTGTTATATGAGTCTTATCTTTAGAAAGCTTTAAAAAAAAATACCCTGTCATCAGAAGATTGTCCATAGAAAAATCAGAGAATTTTCTTCTTCATAAAGACAAAAATTAGGCCTATTAAAACCGATTGCAAGAGGGTTACTGGATTATAGAAAAGATATTTTATCTTGATTGTTGTGTTTGCATTATAGAATTATGATATTAGAGTTGTTTCTGGTCTAATATTGTGTTTGTTTGGTAAGTGTTCTTTTCTTTGGTTCCTATTGGTCACACTGCATCCTAGACAATTATGGAAGCTGTGGGGTCCCTGAGAGAAAGTGTTTATGCAGTTTGTTAGTTTACACATCATAATGGAGATGAACTAAGAGAAAAGTCAAAGAGGGGCAGTGCAAAATAGATAGGGTGCTGAGGTTTATACAAGAGGAAGAGGAGTCCCCTGGGAATGAACGTAGGGTCCAAAAAGGATGCCTAAAGCAATATTCAGTAAGATGAAGAGGAAGTTTGGAGAGACCAGAATGAGAGTTCTTGGGGGATCCTGGATCCACACTAAAAAATAAAATCCCAAAGCAATTGAGGTGTGTGGGGGTGAAAGAAGGTGCTTCTGCAATAAGGTTGCTACAAAACTAAGAGTGAGTATGGGGAGAGTTAATGGTTGACAAGAAAGATGATGACAACCACCTCCTTTTCCTCAGATCAGTGAGGTCACCTGGGCTTCCTGGAAAAAGTGCTTCTATGTTGACATAGAGAAATGAAGATGAGCTAGAAGGGAAGGCTGAGACAGTCAGCAGGCAAGATTTATGAGAACTTTGTATTCATACAAAGAGGTGGAGTCTCCAGAGGAGTGTAGTAGGCTGGGAGAAAAGCTTATGATACAGAATCAAAAGCAAATTTTGAAATATCAGAATGGAGGAGAGGAGGGATACAGAAAATATTCAATCTGCATGCCAGGCTACTATGGCCATGGGGATCCTTGATAGAAAGAATACCTGATGATCAAAAGCTGACTCAAAAGACACAGAAGACAAGGACTTCAAAATAGTAATTATGAATATGTTCAAGGACGTTAAAGAACAAATTCTTATAAAAGGAAGTGACTATCAAGATGCAAGAAGCATAGAAACAGAAACTAGCAGTTAAATGAAATAATGAAAACATTTCAAGACATGAAAGTAGACTTACAATCACAAAATAAAATCTTAACTGAAATAAATCTGGAAACAAAAAGCCTTAGGATTCCAAACAAAATCATCAGAGGTAAGATTATAAGATTAGATGAGAAATTTTAGATCTCAAAGATAAGGTAGAAAAAAATGGGTAGTTCAGTCAAAGAAAATGTTAAATATAAAGAATTTCAAGAACAAAACATCTAGAAAATTTTGGACACTACAAAAAGACTAAACTTTCAGACACTATGACTGGATAGATAAAGAAGAGACCCATGCAATGGCACAAAAAATAGTTTTAGTAAAACACAGAAAAAAATGCCCAATATAAGGATTGAGTTTCCAATCAAAATACAAGAATCATATAGAATATCAAATATACATTACCAGAAGAAGTTCCACAAAACACATAAAAAGAAAACTGGTACATATAAAGAACTATGAAAGGCTACTAAAAACACCAAAGGAAAAGATCAAATCACATATAAAGTGAAGGGAACAGACAAAAGCACCCTGGTCTAAGTACTGCCATTTTGACTTCAGGCTCCATTAACTTTAGGGCGAAATAGTTCAGGTTCCCAAGCCCTAGGGGAGCTGAGAACTTTCCAATTACTGACCAACCTCCACTCTAAATCACAGAAATAGTTATGTATTTTCAGTTCTTTAGAACATCATGTTCTAACAACGGAAGAAACAAATGAATCTCATTGGTTGTACTGAAATGTTTACATTGTATGCCAGTTAACAATGGTGGAATACACAAAGAATTCTGTAATTGCTAAGTCCTTATTGGTGAAAAAAATGTAACTGTCACTTGGTAACAAATGCTTGTGATGTTATTAATAAACCTCACTTTGGCCTCTGCTCTGCGCTGTCAGGAAGAACAAGACTCCTGAGTCTTTGTCCTGTAGTCTGGATCAATCAGTGAGCTGCTTATGTGGTGATTTAATGAAATATTTGGAACCCCTGAGTGTGTTCTTATGGCACTTTAACAGGCTAAGCGTAACATTCAGAGGTCCCATTGAGATGCCCTATTAAGGAACAAACAGAGAACTCTTGTAGGGGGAGTTAGAGTCCTCTGGAAGCAGACAACTTTGGACCACAAGGTTTGGACTCAGTAAGGATGTCTGATACAGCAACACTCATGTCTGGGACACCTCTCTTGTTCCAGGAGATCCTGGCTCTGACCCAGTCTCTCCAGTTGTGGGAGAGACTGAGTCTATCCCAGCTGGAGCAGTGTCCAGGGACTGGTGTCCCAAGAGGGACAGGATCTTGGGGGTTCCCCAGCTTGAACCCGGGTCCTTAGTTATGATATTAAAAGAGTGTCTTTATTGGGTGACATCTTATCCATCTTATTTGTCTGCCCTGTCCATTTGTCTTATTGTTGTCTTGTTGTCAGTGCATTTGTCCACCTTGCTGTCTGTCAGTTTGGATCTGTAGTTTCATTTAGCTTCTTGGCTGTTATTGGATGTTTTATGTTTGTGAAAGTGGGCCAAATTTCATCTGTCAAACCCCTGACTTGGTATTAACTCATTTCAGAAACTTAAAAATATATACTGCTCTTGAAGAACTACACTTTGACTCCTTTAAACTGATACTAGAGCCCACAATTTGGGATTAGTAGGCAGTTTAAAAACACACAGTCTCCAAGAGAGAAGTAGGGAACTGCTCCCACTTCAACATCAATTAGATCGGGCATTCCCCCTTGAAATTACAGCTGGAGGAAATAGGGAAAGTTTTGTCTATTTTGAATGCAATAATGTATCCACTACAAGTCTGTGTCTTACTGGTCTTGAAGGTGTGAGTTTACTATGTTCCCTGTGTCTTGGTTACAGTTTAGCTGTTACTGTTGCACCCAGTCACCTGGGCTCAGAATTCATCTCTGGATATTCTAGCCACTGGAACTAATGTAATAGGGATTAAAATGTCTTTTGGGTATGAATAATATTAAAATTGTTTTCTGCTGTTTTATTGTTGTTTTGTTTTTAATTGAAAAAAGGAAAAAAAGTTTCTGCCTCTTCCCAGACTCCCATTTCCCTGCCCCCACTCCTCTTCCCCTCCCTCTACAGTCCAAAGAGCAGTCAGGGTTCCCTGCCCTGTGGGAAATCCAAGCCCCCCCCCTCCGACCATGTCTAGGAAGGTGAACGTTCAAACTGGCTAGGCTCCCACAAAGCCAGAACATTAAGTAGGATCAAAACCCCGTGCCATTGTCTTTGGCTTCTCATCAGCTCTCATTGTTCGCCATGTTCAGAGAGTCCGGTTTTATCCCATGCTTTTTCAGTCACAGTCCAGCTGGCCTTGATGAGCTCCCAATAGATCAGCTCCACTATCTCAGTGGGTGGGTGCACCCCTCGTGGTCCTGACTTCCTTGCTCATGTTCTCCCTCCTTCTGCTCCTCATTGGGACCTTGGGAGCTCAGTCCAGTGCTCCAGTGTGGGTCTCTGTCAACCCCGCAACAGACAAAGGTCTGATCTCCAAAATATATAGAGAACTCAAGAAACTAGACTTTAAAAGGCTAATTAACCCAATTAAAAAATGGGGCACTGATCTGCTGTTTTATTGATAAACTGGCTCTTGATTGGGTTATGACCCACCCTTTTCAGACCCAGGTTTGCTTCTAATGTTTCTGTGTCCAGTGACAAAAATTGGTGGGGAGAAGAGGCAAGAGCAAGGAAGCTAAGAAATTTTTGGTGTATAAATTACTGGGTGTGGTTAAAAATCTGTAATACTTGTAAAAGAAAGTTAAATTAAAACTTTAACACAGGATTAAAAGTCAGAAGGTTTCATAGGAGATATTAAAGCAAGACGTATTCCTTCAGTGTCTATGGTTCTGGTCAAATGTTCAAATGTGCTAACTTTGCCTTTTAACCCCTTAATTCTGATTGTGATCATTTTTGTTAACTGAAATATGTCAATCCAAAACATGAATTTTATGCTTAAAGGCTCAGGGTAAGAAAGACCAAAGGTTGCACTGGTATCCAAAACACCCAATATAGTCACTGGCCAACTAAAGTTAGGTTCACAACTACTAAGCAACAAAAAATGGGATATTTCTACTTTTGATGCACTAAGACTGTGGCCTTAAACAATTTGGCAAAGAACTTAGAGTGGTTTCTCAAATTTCAAGGTCAAATACTATTTTACAGAAGTAGTCTTGGTTTTCCTCAATGTTGGAAGTTTAAATAACAATGCTTTACAACAAGTTGAAAACCATTGGCTTACACAATATCTCCCTTTTGGTTTACTCAAGCGTACAAAAACTGGTTTAAAGATATATGTCTAATCTCCTTATTTTTGCTCGTATTTTTAAGATGTAGCTTTTCTAAGCTGAGTTCTATAAGAATGTGTTATAATCTATAATGGTACACTATGTAAGGTTCAGGAAAGTTACCAGTCTCATTTTTGACTATCTTTATAAATTTAAAGGCTTATCTCGATACTAGTGCTTCAATTTAAAAATTATCATTTTAAAGGATAACTTAACTATAAATGGGTAAAGATGATTAACCCTTGAGATGTTCAGAACTATATTTATAAGTCATGCTAAGTCCTAATGTAATCAAGTAGAGAAAAACTATATAGCCTCTTATATGTTTTCAAGGTATAGCCTAAAACAAATGACTAAAATCAAACAAGGATTGCTTGACTGAAGTCCTCCGACTGTCAGAGAGTTGCTGGATATTGCATTTAAGATAGTTAAACATATGATAGACAGAGACTTTCAAGTCATAGTAGTGACTCCCAAGAGCTCCAAGAAGACAATGGACACAGTAATGGATAACAAACCACTGTGTAAGACAGCCCCAGTGTTTCAGCTGCTGCCGGGGCTTGTCCCTAAACGTGGACAAGAGGAACACTGGAGAGTTGATTGCTCCAGTGTGCCTAGACAAGGTGAGGTCATTTCTCCTATGTTCTTCCTCCACAGATAAATCTACTGGGCCTGGCAGCCAAGACTCTTGTCCTGGTCCTTTTGCCCCAAATGCCATGGAAAACACAGAAACCTAGAATATCTTGTCCAGGTATGGACCATAGACTAGATTTTCTCTGACACTGATGGATAAGCTAACAGCTTAGCAACAATGGACAATCAGCTAGATTCCCTCCCTCAAGGCTGAAACTATCTTATTAGTTCATTAATTAGTTCGTTGCTTAGTTTAAGCTACTATGTCTTGTAAAGGAATGCTTCCTGTCCCAACCACCCTGCCCCAAATAACTGACTCAGAGACTAAATATTACTTATAAATGCTCCACCAATGCCTCATGCTTGTTACTAGATAACTCTTAAATATAGATTAACCAATATTTCTATTTATGCTTTGTCATGTAATTTATGACTTTTTACCTTATTTTAATACACTCTGCTGGCTCAGTAGATGACTGGCATCTCTCTCATCTACACCCTTCTTCTTTCATCATTTTCAGTTTGGCTTTCCCACCTAACTTCCTGACCAGCTACTTGTTTGCCAGATTATTTTTAACCAACGAGAGTAATACATATTCATAGTGTAGAAAAGGATTGTTGCACAGCATTTCCCCTTTTTGTCTAATTAAAAATAAAGGTTTTAACCTTGATGTAGTAAAACTATATGCAACAAAAACAGCTATTAAGAATTACAATAACAATATCTAATTCATTTGCATTTCAAAGTTAGCAAACATATTTAATTATCTATTATTATTGTATAATATTCTGTTTGTGTTTTGACAAACAAAGCTTGCCTGGAGATCAGAGGGCAGAAGTGGCCACTAGTTAACCATAGAACTGGGCAGTGGTGGCACACACCTTTAATCCAGCACTCATTGGCTAAGTGGAGACAAGACATGATATCTCATCCTTTTGGATACAGGAAGGAGAAAGGTGGAAACATTGTGCAGCTGCTCCTCGTTCTTTGATGTTCTAAGTTTCCCCCAATGTTTGACTCTCAATTTTTTATTGATTTAGATTAATTAGATGAATCCTTCAGTGAGGCTAAACTTTAGTATCTAATTAATTTTCTATTATAATGAAGAAGAGCTATAATTATAACTATTTAGTCTTCAACTCCATCACAAACCCCAGAACACTGAAATGTTATCTAATGGCAGGGACACCATGCTTCCTAGACAGTCATCAAAAGTTCCTCTATAACATTGGGGCATCCAACTCTGATCTATAGGCCTAGGATATCTACAGACTTTCCTCTGAAGCAGGAAATTTTGAAGAAATGTCTGCCTTGTCTTTACAAAGTTTGGCAGTTACCTCTCTTGTGTCCTGCTGGTATAGTTTGGATAGTAATTATCAGCAGCTGAAGCAAAGTCAGCTACTTTGCCCACATGGCTAGATTTTGGCATAAAGAAAACAAACTCTATGTGGAGTTTCTTTGATGCCCATCATCCTCTTTGGAGTAATCAGTCATACAGATTAATAGAAATGGGTTAATTTAAGATATAAACATTAGCCAGGAATATGCCTAAGATATTGGCCAATTAATGTTGTAATTAATATTGCTTCTGTGAGATTACTCAGGTCAGAGAAGCCTGGAAATGAAATAGCAGTCTTTGACTACACCTAGATTTTTTTTTAATTTTAATATAGATTGAAGTGATTCATAACAATAAAATACAAACCATTATATGTTTTATAAATTAAAAATTTGGAACAATTTTTAAAAAATATCCTTATAAATACAATGAAACAACATCAGTCACCCAAACCAATACATTAAGGGCCAATTTCCCCATGATACATATGGATCAATTCCAGGACGTAAGATCCATACTTATTTCAGACTGTATGTTTTACTCATTTACTTAATTAAGTCTTTAAACCAATAATAGTGGCTTGCTTCTAAACTTTACTATTGACTAAATATTTGGATAAATGAATGATAGTCTAAGGTACGGAAAAGTAAAGTTTCCATTTTTAACAGAGACAAAAAAAATAAAGGATTTCCATGCATAGCTCCTCCTTTAACTAGGTAGGCAAATGCAGGAAAGCCAGAAAGTCAAATATTCGTGTGGGAAGTTTGAAATGGCTACGTAAGTTCAAAGAGTGAAGACAAAAGGTGAATTAGGGGATTGGAAAGAGGGTCCACACTGGTGACCATATTACTCACAGCCAACACTGAATAATGAGGTTTATTATGGTGCCATTTCAATTTACAAGGAGAAAGAAATTAAACTCAACAGAAGACACATCAAACTGATATAAAGAACCTTGAAAAGCAACTGGGATTTCCCAAGCAATGGTCATATTTCTCATAATTCCTTTAATACTACTTCTTTGGAGAAATTTTATTATCAATGTTTCAATTAAACTTTAATATCCCTACACTAAACTGTTTTGAGAGATCTTGAACATTTTATCTCTTTCCTTGGTATTAAACTGGCTTATTTACATTTTTCTACTCATACCTAATATTTAGCTGTAATCCACAAAGGAAGAGATATAAATGTTTCCATAATAACATATTTCTCAAATACTTGATTTTAACTCTTTCAAGTGCTCTATTTGCATAATTCCTAAGATTATTTTCTCTAGAACAAAACCATTTTAAAGCCCTAAAGATTCCACTGTCATAACTCATGGGTTAGCTGATTCCCTAAGCTAGAAGTAAGGAGAAGTTAATGATAAGTTATATAAAGTACAAAAATTGATCCAGAGATGAGACCAGCAGATGCAGACTCCTAGAGGTGAGCTCTATCTCATATACATGTAGACTGGTGAATAGAGGCAGTGTCTGTTTAGATAACAAGGTTGGCCTGTGCTGTGGTCTCAGTGACATGCCATCCATTTTTTGTCTTCCTGGGTTGCAATGCTTCATTTTTGGCATCAGATGAAGCTGAGTTCAGCTGCATGAAGAGAGATCTCCTGATTTATTTTTCTCTTTGACATAAAGTAGTTTGATTCAGGGGGAGAAAATGACACTGTGCACAGGATTAAGCTAGATTTCAAACTCTACTGCTGTTTCACACAGAGCGAAATACGCTGCTAACTGTGAGACAAAAGCAAACATTTGGCTTTCATTGGGTTGGTTGTGCTTTGTAGTTATGCAAGTTTCCCTGGAAGGTACAGATAAAATTGAAGCAACATCGAGGTGTTTCTGTTAAAAACAAAAACAATAAAACAATCTCTCTGTCATTTCTGTCATTCAACCGATAAACATTAAACTGCACTTCTACCCCAGGTTGCTGTTACTATTGCTCTTGTATGGAGAACAATGAGCAGACCAGCTGCCACAACTAAAATGTGACTTACCTACATGCAGAATTTTAAAAGTCTCACTGTCATCTTGAAACCAAAATACATTATGTCACTTAATTCTCAAACAAACATTACAAAGTGTGATAAGGTTTTTTTTGTACAATGTCTTGCTAATAACTTAATTGTTACATGTTTTAAGCCCTATTCAATAATTGTATTTACATAATTCCAAAGATTATTTTTATTTTTTGTAGCATAAAACTTGGGCCAAGCATCCACCTACTTCCAGCTGCAATGCATTGATTTTCTGAGACAAAGATAGACAGAGAGAAGGGGGAATTGGGGATGAGAAAGAGTAAGAAACAGAGCCAAATTGTCTTAACTACAGACACACTGGTAAAATGTGTGACGCTTTACCAGTGGAACACAATTTCTGGGGATTTTAAAGATGTTATCCTACGCTCACTGAGGAAAGTTAATAAAGGAGTCAAAATAAACAAAGTATGATTACTAAGATAGAGTTTTGGAACCAAATTTACTTTTGATTTAAAATAACCCAAAAAGCTGAGTTAAACCAAAACCTGTAGCAATACCAAGATAGAACTATTCAGACCCTGGAGATTCATACATCACAAGTTCCAAGTTTATAAATATGGGAAAGTTTATAAATATGGAAAAACTTATTCATTAAAATAAGTAATGCCATTTTGTAATTTCATTTCAGAATTTTTGCTAGTTTTTATCCATGCGTACAAAATATGACATAGTAGAACCAAGCAGAGTGAAGCTGCTGGAAGAAAAGAATGATTTCTACATCTCAAAGAAAAAGAAGCCTTTTCCCCACCAGGGAAATTGATAATTGTTAGTTTAGATTCTGTGACACATAAAAGGTTCTGCCACATAAGTAAAGAAAATTTCTGAGAGGAAGCTATTGAACCCTGGGACTAGAAATGTAGCCCGCTGGTAAAGTGTTTACCTGGTATGTCAATGCCCTCAGTTTCATTCCCAACGCTAAATAAAAATAAAAATAAAGATGGAGTGATGAAATATATATAACAAAAAACTAAAAAAAATATTTTGAACACTGAGTATTTCAACAGTCTTCATAATAAAATTGTTATAATTAGCAGAAAATGTATGTCCATCTGTGCAGGATTTAGATAGTGAAAACATCATGAAAGTAACAAAAGTACAGTTAAAGGGTATTCCAAAAGCAATCTATAGATTCAATGCAATCCCCATCAAAATCTCAACAAAATTCTTCACAGACCTTGAGAGAACAATAATCAACTTTATATGGAAAAACAAAAAACCCAGGATAGCCAAAACAATCTTATTCAATAAAGGAACTTCTGGAGGCATTACCATATCTGACTTCAAATTCTATTACAGAGCAGCAGTATTGAAAACAGCTTGGTATTGGCATAAAAACAGAGAATTTGACCAATGGAATTGAATAGAAGACCTGGATATTAACCCACAAACCTATGAACACCTGATTTTAGACAAAGAAGCTAAAAGTATACAATGGAAGAAAGAAAGCATCTTCAACAAATGGTGCTGGCATAACAGGATGTCAACATGTAGAAGAATGAAAATAGATCCATATCTATCACCATGCACAAAACTCAAGCCCAAATGGATTAAAGACCTCAATATCAGTCTGAACACACTAAATCTGATAGAAGAGAAAGTGGGAAGAACTCTACAACTCATGGACACAGGAGACCACTTCCTACATAAAACCCCAGTAGCACAGACCATAAGGGCAACATTGAATAAATGGGACCTCCTAAAACTGAGAAGCTTCTGTAAAGCAAAGGACACTGTCACTAAGACAAAAAGGAAACCTATTGACTGGGAGAAGATCTTCACCAACCCTGCAGCAGACAAAGATCTGACTCCAAAATATATGAAGAACTAAAGAAACTAGACTTTAAAATGATAATTAACCCAATTAAAAAATGGGGCACTGAACTGAACAGAGAATTCTCAACAGAAGAAGTTCAAATGGCCAAAAGACACTTAAAGTCATGCTCAACCTCCTTAGCGATCAGGGAAATGCAAATCAAAACAATTTTGAGATAATATCTTGCACCGGTCGGAATGGCTACAATCAAAAATACCAATGATAGCCTTTGCTGGAGAGGATGTGGAGTAAGTGGTACACTCATCCATTGCTGGTGGGAATGCAAACTTGTGAAACCACTTTGGAAATCAGTGTGGCAGTTTCTCAGGAAATTTGGGATCAACCTACCCCAGAATCCAGCAATACCACTCGTGTGAATATACCCAAGAGATGCCCTATCATACTACAAAAGCATTTTTTCAACCATGTTCACAGCAGCATTTTTTGTAATAGCCAGAACCTGGAAATAACCTAGATGCCCCTCAATGGAAGAATGGATAAAGAAAGTATGGAATATGTATGCATTAGTGTACTACTCAGCAGTAAAAAAAAAAATGCTATCTTGAATTTTGCACGCAAATGGATGGAAATAGAAAACACTACCCTGAGTGAGGTAACCCAGACCCAAAAAGATGAATATGGGATGTACTCACTCACTCATAAGTGGATTCTAGCTGTAAATAAAGGACATTAAGCCTATAACTCATGATCCTAGAGAAGCTAAATAAGAAGGTGAACCCAAGGAAAAACATATACTTATCCTCCTGGATATTGGAAGTAGACAAGATTGCCAGGCAAAAAATTGGAAAATTGGGGCTGGGGTAGGAGTGAGGGAAGATGGGGAAAGAAAAGTGAGAAAAGGGGAGGATGGGGAAAGCTTAGGGGAATGGGAGGGTTGTGATGGAGGAAGGGTGGATATGGGAGCTGGGAAGTATATAAGTTAATTAAGGGAGCCATCTTAGGATTGGCAAGAGACTTGACTCTAGAGGGGTTCCCAGGTGTCCATGGAGATGTCCCCAGCTAGTTCCTTGGGCAGCTGAGGAGAGGGAACCTGAAATGGCCCTCTCTTATAGCCATACTGATGAATATCTTGCATATCACCATAGAAACCTCATCTCATGATGTGGACTGAGCTCCCAAGGTCCAAATGAGGAGCAGAAGGAGAGAGAACATGAGCAAGGAAGTCAGGACTGTGAGGGGTGCACCCACCCACTCAGATGGTGGGGCTGATCTAATGGGAGTTCACCAAGGACAGCTGGACTGGGACTGATGGAGCATTTGATCAAACCGGACTCTCTGAATGTGGTGGACAAAGAGGGCTGACTGAGAAGCAAAAGACAATGGCACTGGGTTTTGATCCTACTGCATGTACTGGCTTTGTGGGAACCTACTTTGTTTGGATGCTCACCTTCTTAGACCTGGATGGAGGGGGGAAGGACTGATCTTTGGACTGGAGAGGGAGGGGTAAAGAGAGTGGGAGGATGGGGAGGGAAATGGGAGGAGGGGAGGAGGTGGAAATTTTTAATAAAAAATCAATAAATTAATTAAAAAGAGTATGAAATATACATCAAAGATACATGATTCTTTCAAATATTCATAGAAAATTCACCAAAATATGCTACAAACTGGACAAAAGGTAAAATTAGTAAATATGAAAGAAAAAAAATGGAACAAATGCCAGGCATGGGAGAACACACCTTTAGTCACAGCACTTGGGAGGCAGCAGCAAGCAAATCCATGTGAGTTCCAGGCTACATGCTCTACATAATGAGTTTTAGGACAGCAATAGCTAGAGAAACCAAAACAAAAAGTAAGAAATTATGTTTTGTGGTCACATTGGGATTGAAATAGTAAATAAATATTAAAAAGATTTATATTAAATAATAAGAATTGATTTTATGTGGTCAAAGATGAAAGTCAAATTGTAAACTAAAGTACTCATAAATTGTTGAATATTCCAATTCAAAGAATGCAGTGCTTGGAGAAAGAATATAATTTTATAAAAGTGTTTAAAGAAATGAAGACCTAATTTAGGGCCTGGAAAGATGGCTTGGCAGTTTGGAGCACAAAGAACCCTTGGTCAATTCCCAGCAGTTCATGGTGAACCACAGAAATCTGTCATGCCAGTTCAAGGGGATCTGATACCCTCTTCTGGCCTCTATAGGCACCATTAATGCACATGGTACAGAGAAATAAACACAGGCAGATACTCAAAGTAAAAATTATAAAAAAGAAATAGAAATGCCAGGAAGAAGAATAGGTAGGCTGGCCATCTACAGAACTCTCCCACTCCTTCAATTCAGTTCTCAAAGATGCAATCTTCCATTACTCCTTCTTCCCCACCCACCTACTCCACTGCTTTGCTCCCACACCCTACTCAGGCAGACATCACCTGTTAAGGCACAGGTCACCCCAGTCAGAAGAACAGGTAGGCTTCCTGTCCACATAACTCTCCCTCTCCATCAGTTAAGTTCCCAAAGACCCAATAAATCTACCACTACCTTTCTACCCCCACTGATAACCCTTGCTGCTCAACTCCAGTGAGCTGCCACATCAGCCAGTAGAATGGGTACACAAACTCAGAGTGAGATTCACTGGTAGACTAGAGACCTCACCACCCACCAGTGGACCTCCTCTACTCTTTCAGTGATTCCTCCCAACATTATCTCCAGTCAACCCTCTCTTACTCATCACCATGTCCCAGCCCCCAACTCAGTCAGAGACTCCCTGTTGGACCAGAGGTCACACTGGCCATCAGAAGTACAGGTACACCAACAGTTCTCAAACTTATACCACTCTCTCAGAACCCTCCCACACACTATAACAATACCCCTCCCCCCATCCACACCATGTCCCAGCAAACAACTCTATTGAAGATCTCTGTTCAATCACAGGTACAATAGGCCAGAAAACCAGAGAGGAAACAAAATCAAGGAATAAAATGACCATGTAACAAAGACAAACTCAGAAATCAACACCTAGACCTATAATCACCCAAAACCAAACTGCCTAGACACCAGTGTAGAAATAAAATCAACAACAGTAGAGTAATAAGCACTACAGCCCAGCTATGCAACTACAGCAAGTCTTGAATGTTCCCACAAGATGTAGCACAAGAAAATGACCTTAAGGGATCCAGACCAGAGGCATTTACAGATACAGGACTAAGCCAGTGACCTAGGCTTGAGCAGGCCTGAGACAGCAAACTCAACAGGAGAAGATACAGGGAAGCAACCACTGAGGAAGTGGGCCTGAGCAAGGACCTCTGTCGTCCAGGCTTGAGTCTGGAACCTCCAAGGAAGTAGATCTGAGCCAGGAACTCTGAGATTCCAAGAGTGAGTCTGGGACCTCTGAAGGAGTAGGCAGGAACCAGAGACCTCTGTAGGTCGGGGATGAGTTTGGGATCTCTGAGGGAGTAGGACTGAGCCTAAAACCTCTGTGAGTCTGGGCACACCCAAGCCCGGGAACTCCTAGGAAGTAGATTAGAGCCAGAAACCTTTGTGGGACCAATCCCAAGCCAGGAACCTCTGCAGGAGCAGATACAGACCAAGAACATTTACAGAAACAGGACTGAGCCAGCAACCTAGGCAAAAGCAGGCCTGAGACAGAAAACTCCGCAGAAGAGCAAACTCTGGGAGCATCAAGCAACCGCCAGGAACATGGAGTGACCACTGAGTGACTGGAAACATGGCACTGACTATATAATGAGTGGAAGCCATCTGAGCCCTGGATCCACTGGCACATGGAAGACTGATCACCAGAGTCACAGACAGCCACAACTACAACAAATGGAGGAAAAGATGGGTAGATAAGGTAAGAACACATGCAACACCACAAAGAGCAACACAACAACAGTAAAGGCTAGTGACCCAACAATAGCAAGACTTGAACAACCAAATATAGATAAAGCAGAAGAAAATGACCTAAAAATAACTTTAGGAGAATGTTTGAGGCCCTTAAAGAGGAAATGAAAACTTTCCTCAAAGAAATGTTGGAAAAGACACAAAAAATTGGAAGACATAAACAATTCAATGAAAATTACCACAGAACATACTAAAATTTATGGGACACAATGAAAGCAGTATTAAGAGGAAAGTTGATAGCACTAAATGCCTACATAAAGAAGCTTAAAAAAATCTCACACTAAATGACTTAACAGAACACATGTAAGCTCTAGAACAAAAAGAAACAAACTCACAAAGGAGGACTAAATGATAGGAAATAATCAAATTGAGAGCTGAAATCAACAAAATAGAAACAAAGGAAACAATACAAATAATCAATGAGATAAAGGATAGGCTCTTCAAGAAATTCAACAAAATAGACAAACATTTATGCAAACTAAGGTAAAAGCAAAGAGAGAATGTCCAAATTAACAAAATAAGGAATGAAAATGGGGACATAACAACAGACATGAGAGAAATACAGAGAATCATCATGACATACTTTAGGAACCTTTACTCCAAAAATTTGGAAATCTTAAAGGAAATGGACAATTTTCTGGATAACTATCACTTACCAAAATTAAATCAAGACCAGATAAACAAATTAAATAGACCTATAAATGCTAAGGAAATACTAACAGTCCTTAAAAGTCTCCCAAACAAAAACAGTCCAGATTTCAGCACCAAATTCTTCGGGTTTTTCAAAAAAGAGTTAGTACCAATAGTCTTCAAATTGTTCTACACAATAGAAATAGAAGGAGCATTGCAAAACTCTATTTACAAGACTAGAGTTATCCTGATATTCAAATCACACAAAGATACTACTAATATTACTCATGAACATTGATGCAAAAATACTCAATAAAATACTGGCAAATCAAATTCAAGAACACATTGGAATCATCACCCACCATGATTCATCACTATAGCCAAACGTCTCAACATTCATTGTATGCTGAATCCATTCATCCATAAATGCTGATCTAGACCTTAAAGGCCCAATTATCTTTTTAAATTCTAAGTTTGCATTTTCAAAAGCCAGAGATTCAAGAATTATTCATCTAGCTTCTGGGTCTGTTACTACTATTTGCAAAGCCTTAATTAATCTTTGCAAAAAGTCAGTATTCTCTCTGTCCCTGCATAGCTCTGGTATATGATTTGATCCTTTTTCCTAGTTCTTGTATCCTATCCCAAGCATTCAAGGCTGCTTTGTGGCATAGGGACAATACTTCGTCATAAAGAGTTTGGACCTGTGCATCAGCATAGGCTCCTACACTAAGAATTTGATCTTGGGAAACCTCCACACCATCTGCTCTTCCTTGCTGTTCCATATGTTTGGATTCGTCTCTGAAATAAATTCCAAACATCAAGGAAGGTCCATCATCCAATACTGCGGACACTGAGAGAAATCAAGGGATGTGACTCTGACATTAGAAGCCCAAGTCCTTATTATTTCCTTAACAAATGCAGAGTGCATGCAATAATTAATGACAGCTTGCTTAATTTCCTTTAGATCTTTCATTCCTATTGACATCCATCTACCTTCTTTGGATCCCTTTGAACCTTTAGAAGTTGACACTTTGGCAGAGTAAATGACAGGGTATGATGCTAAAACCCCAGGTAAGCCAGTTCTGACAGCCGGTGTGGTGACATTGTATCCTGTCCTTGGGCCTTCTTACCCTGTTCACCAGCTCCAATAATTTCCTCAATCATTTCAAATCTTTTTATCATTGTCTCTCATTAAGCCTGGCTCTCCTGACCTGCATATGTTTCTAGTGATTTTACTAGGGTATCAATTTTTTGGTCCCCATTCTGTACCTGTAAATCTAAGGTTTTAATGTTTTGCTTCAAAGATAACATGTCCTCCTTGGACTTTTTTTGGATATCATGTAGATTGCCTTCCTGGAAGTACATTCTGTCTGATATCTTATCCAACTTTTGTGATAACTTCTGAACATCAAATTCAACAGTATAAATCCTTTCAGGTAACTTACTAGTACCCTGTTGTAGTAGGAGTGGTGGGATACGTTCCTGGCACACGGCTGCCCGCACAGCTAGCTTTATACCCGAAATAATTACATGGAAAACGTATTGTTTTAAACACTGCCTAGCCCATTAGTTTCAGCCTCTTATTGGCTAGCTCTTACATATTGATCTAACCCATTTCTAATAATCTGTGTAGCCCATGAGGTGGCTTACCAGGGAAGACCTTAACATGCGTCTGTCTGGAGTGGGAGAATAATGGCGACTGCCTGACTCGGCTTCTTTGTCCCAGCATTCTGTTCAGTCTACTCTGCCTACCTAATTTTTTGTCCTATCAGGCAAAGCAGTTTTCTTTATTAGTTAACCAATGAAAGCAACAGATAAGATACAAGACCCACCTCCATCAGTACCCCTGGATATGGAGACAATTTTGCCTATCACAGTATCCACTTGTTCAGATAACTTCTTTTTTTTATTGAGAAAAGGAAAAAAAAACAGGTTTCAGCCTCCTCCCAACCTCCCATTTCCCTCCCCTTCCTCCCACCTATCTCTCCCTCCTCCCACTCCTTTCCACCTCCCCCTAATCCTCTCCCCCTCCCTCTCCAGTCCAAAGAGCAGTCCGGGTTCCCTGCCCTGTGGAAAGTCCAAGGTCCTCCCCCCTCCGTCCATATTTAGGAAGGTGAACATCTAAACTGGCTAGGCTCCCACAAAGCCCGCACATAAAGTAGGATCAAAACTCCATGCCATTGTCCTTGGCTACTCATCAGCCCTCATTGTTCGCCATGTTCAGAGTCCAGTTTTATCCCATGCTCTTTCAGTCACAGTCCAGCTGGCCTTGGTGAGCTCCCAATAGATCAGCCCACCTGTCTCAGTGGGTGGGTGCACCCCTCATGGTTGCCACTTCTTTGCTCATGTTCTCCATCCTTCTGCTCCTCAATGGGACTTTGGGAGCTCAGTCCAGTGCTCCAGTGTGGGTCTCTGTCTCTATCTTCATCCATCAGCAGAAGAAGGTTCTATGGTGACATGCAAGATATTCGTCAGTATTGCTATAGGATAGGGTCATTTCAGGTTCCCTATCCTCAGCTGCCCAAGGAACTAACTGGGGACATCACCTTGGGCTCCTGGGAGCCACTCTAGGTTCAACCTCTTCCCAACCCTAAGGTGGCTCCCTTAACTAAGAATTGTGCTTCCGTGCTCCCCTATAAAACCTTTCTTTATCCCAATCATTCTTTTTCCCCAAGTTCCCACATCCTCCCCTTCTCCCTTTTCTCTCACCCTCTCCCCTTACCCCCGTCCCACCCCACCCCCAGGATCCCAATTTTCTCCCCGGCCATTTTGTCTACTTCCTATAGCCAAGAGGATAACTATATGTTTTTCCTTGGGTTCACTTTCTTACTTAGCTTCTTTAGGTTCACCAATTGTAGACTCCGTGACCCTTATTTATGGCTAGAAACGAATTATGAGTGAGTACATCTCATGCTCATCTTTTTGGGTCTGGGTTAATTCACTCAGTATAGTGTTTTCTGTTTCCATGAATTTGCATGGAAAATTCAAAAAGTCATTGTTTTTTACCACAGCATAGTACTCTAATGTGTATATATTCCACACTTTTTTCATCCATTCTTTCATTGAAGGGCATCTAGGTTGTTTCCAGGTTCTGGCTATTACAAATAATACTGCTATGAACATAGTTGAACAAATGCTCTTGTCATATGATAGGGCATCTCTTGGGTATATTCCCAGGAGTGGTATTGCTGGGTCCAGGGGTAGGTTGATCCCGAATTTCCTGAGAAACCGAAACACTGATTTCCAAAGTGGTTGCACAAGATTGCATTCCCACCAGCAATGGATTAGGGTACCCCTTCCTCCACAGCCTCTCCAGCAAAGACTTTCATTGGAGTTTTTTATTTTAGCCATTCTGACAGGTGTAAGATGATATCTCAAAGTTGTTTTGATTTGCATTTCCCTGATTGCAAAGGAGGTTGAGCATGACCTTAAGTGTCTTTTTGCCATTTGAACTTCTTCTGTTGAGAATTCTCTGTTCAATTCAGTGCCCCATTTTCTAATTGGGTTAATTAGCATTTTAAAGTCTAGTTTCCTTAGTTCTCTATATATTTTGGAGATCAGACCTTTGTCTGTTGCGGGGTTAGTGAAGATCTTCTCCCAGTCAGTAGGATGCCTTTTTGTCTTAGTTACAGTGTCCTTTGCTTTACAGAAGCTTCTCAGTTTTAGTAGGTCCCATTTATTCAATGTTGCCCTTAATGTCTGTGCTGCTGGGTTTAAACATAGGAAGCAATCTCCTGTGCCCATCTGTTGTAGGAAACTTCCCACTTTCTCTTCTATCAGATTCAATGTGTTCGGACTGATATTGAGGTTTTTAATCCATTTGGACTTGAGTTTTGTGCATGGTGATAGATATGGGTCTATTTTCATTCTTCTACAGGTTGACGTCCAGTTATGCCAGCACCATTTGTTGAAGATGCTTTCTTTCTTCCATTGTATACTTTTAGCTCCTTTATCGAAAATGAGGTGTTCATAGGTTTGTGGGTTAAAATCCGGGTCTTCTATATGATTCCATTGGTCGACTTCTCTGTTTTTATGCCAGTACCACACTGTTTTCATTAGTGTGGCTCTGTAATAGAGTTTGAAGTCAGGGATAGTAATGCCTCCAGAAAATCCTGTATTGTATAGGATTGTTTTGGCTATCCTGGGTTTTTTGTTTTTCCTTATAAAGTTGATTATTGTCCTCTCAAGATCTGTGAAGAATTTTGATGGGACCTTGATGGGGATTGCTTTGAATCTATAAATTGCCTTTGGTAGAATTGCCATTTTTACTATGTTGATCCTTCCAATCCAAGAGCAAGGGAGATCCTTCCATTTTCTGGTATCCTCTTCAATTTCTTTCTTCAATTCCTTAAAGTTCTTGTAAAATAGATCTTTCACTTCCTTGGTTAGAGTTATCCCAAGATATTTTATGCTGTTTGTGTCTATCGTGAAAGGTGAAGCTTCTCTGATTTCCCTCTCTGCTTCCATATCCTTTGTGTATAAGAGGGTGACTGATTTTTTGCAGTTGATTTTGTATCCTGCCACATTACTAAAGGTGTTTATCAGCTGTAAAATTTCTTTGGTGGAGTTTTGGGGGTTGCTTATGTACTCTATTATATCATCTGCAAATAACGAACGTTTAACTTCTTCCTTTCCAATTCGAATCCCCTTGAATCCATTATGTTGTCTTATTGCTATTGCTAGATCATCAAGCTCTATATTGAAGAGGTATGGAGAAAGTGGACAGCCTTGTCGTGTTCCTGATTTTAGTGGGATGGCTTTGAGTTTTTCTCCGTTTAGTTTGATTTTGCTGTCGGTTTGCTGTAAATAGCTTTTATTATACTTAGGTATGACCCTTGTATTCCAAATCTCTCCAATACTTTTATCATAAAGGGATGTTGAACTTTGTCAAATGATTTTTCAGCATCTAATGAGATGATCATATGGTTTTTTCTTTCAGTTTATTTATATGATGGATTACATTGATAGATTTTCATATGTTGAACCAGCCCTTCATCTCTGGGATGAAGCCTTCTTGATCATAATGGATAATTTTCCTAATGTGTTCTTGGATTCGGTTAGCCAGTATTTTGTTGAGGATTTTTGCGTCGATGTTCATGAGTGAGATTGGCCTATAATTCTCTTTCTTGGTTGAGTCTTTGTGCGATTTTGTTATCAGAGTAACTGTAGCTTCATAAAAGTAATTTGGCAAAGCCTCTTCTGTTTCTATATTGTGAAATACATTAAGGAGTATAGGTATTAGATCTTCTTGGAAGTTCTGGTAGAATTCCACATTGAAACCATCTGGTCCTGGGCATTTTTTGGTAGGGAGATTTTTGATAACAGCTTCTAATTCTTCGTGACTAACAGGTCTATTTAGATTGTTCACCTGGTCCTGGTTTAACTTTGATATATGGTATTTATCTAAAAAAGTGTCCATTTCATTTATATTTTCCAGTTTTTTGGCATACAGGCTTTTGTAGAAAGTTCTAATGATTCTCTGAATTTCCTGTGTGTCTGTGGTTATGTCCCTCTTTTCATTTCTGATCTTATTAGTTTGCAAATTCTCTCTCTGCCATTTGATTAGTTTGGATAGGGGTTTGTCAATCTTGCTGATATTCTCCAGGAACCAGCTTTTTGTTTCATTGATTCTTTGGATTGTTTTCTGTGTTACTATTTTGTTGATTTCAGCCCTCAGTTTGATTATTTCCAGTCTTCTACTCCTCCTGGGTGAGTCTGCTTCTTTTTTTATTCTCGAGCTTTCAGGTGGGCTGTTAAGTCTCCAATGTGAGCTTTCTCTGTTTTCTTTAAGTGGGGACTTAGTGCTATGAACTTTCCTCTTAGGACTGCTGTCATAATGTCCCATAAGTTTGAGTATGTTGTTTCCTTATTTTCATTGAATTCCAGGAAGACATTAACTTCTTTCTTTATTTCTTCCTTAATCCAGGTATGGTTCAGTAGTTGACTGTTCAGTTTCCATGAGTTTTTAGGCTTTCTGGGGGTAGCATTGTTGTTGAATTCTAACTTTAATCCATGGTGATCTGATAAGACACAGGTGGTTACTAATATTTTTTTGTAACTGTGGATGTTTGCTTTGTTACTGACTATGTGGTCGATTTTTGAGAAGGTTCCATGAGCTACCGAGTAGATGGTATATTCTTTCCTATTTGGGTGGAATGTTCTATAGATGTCTGTTAAGTCCATTTGCTTCATTACCTCCATTAATTCTCTTATTCCTGTGGTAGGTTTCTGTTTGATTGACCTGTCCATTGGTGAGAGAGGAGTTTTGAAGTCTCCTACTATTAGTGTGTGCCGTTTGATGGCTGCCTTGAATTTAAGCAATGTTCCGTTTACATACGTGGGTGCTTTTATATTAGGGGCATATATGTTCAGGATTGAGACTTCATCCTGATGAACTGTTCCTCTAATGAGTATAAAATGCCCCTCTCCATCTCTTCTGATTGATTTAAGTTTCAAGTCCACTTTGTTAGAGATTAGTATGGCCACACCTGCTTGTTTCTTGGGTCCATTTGCTTGATAAGACTTTTCCCAGCCCTTTGCTTTCAGTAGGTGCCTGTCTTTGTGGTTGAGGTGTGTTTCTTGTAAACAGCAGAATGTTGGATACTGTTTTCCTATCCAATCTCTTAGCCTGTGCCTTTTTATAAGTGAGTTGAGTCCATTGACATTGATATTAATGACCAGTGGTTGTTAACTCCGGTCAGTTTTTTAGTCGTAGAGTTTGTGTGTTTCCCTTCCTTGAGTTGTGCTGGTGAAGGGTCTCTAGATGTCTGATTTATTTTGGTCATTGTAGACTCCTTGGTAAGTGATTTTCCTTCTATTACTTTCTGTAAGGCTGGATGTGTGGCTGTGTATTGTTTAAATTTGTTTTTATCCTGGAAAATTTTATTTTCTCCATTTATAGTGAATGAAAGCTTGGCTGGGTATAGTAGTCTGGGCTTGCATCCATGGTCTCTCAGTTTCTGCAGTACATTTATCCAGGACCTTCTGGCTTTCATGGTTTCCATGGAAAGTCAGGTATAAGTCTGATAGGTTTACCTTTATAAGTGACTTGGCCCTTTTCCTTTGCAGCTCTTAATATTCTTTCCTTATTCTGTATGCTTTGTGTTTTGATTATTATATGGCGAGGGGATGTTTTGTTTTTTGATCCAGCCTATTCGGCGTTCTGTATGCTTCTTGAACCTTCATAGGTATATCTTTCTTTAGGTTGGGAAAGTTCCCTTCTATAATTTTATTAAATATATTTTCTGGACCATTGAGCTGCACTTCTTCTCTTTCTTCTACTCCTATTATTCTTAGCTTTGGTCTTTTTATTGTGTCCCAGATTTCCTGAATGTTTTGTGATGAGAGTTTGTTGGACTTGCTGTTTTCTTTTATCAGTGTGTTTATTTTCTCTATGGTATCTTCAGAATCAGAGATTCTTTCTTCTAACTCTTGTATTCTGTTGGTTATTCTTGTTTCTGTAGACTCTGTTTGTTTACTTAAATTTTCCATGTCCAGCTGACCCTCTGTTTGTGTTTTATTCTTTGCCTCCATTTCCGTTTTCAAGTCTTGAACTGTTTCAATTATCTGTTTGATTGTTTTTCCTTGGTTTTCTAGGGTATCATTCACTGATTTATTCAATTCTTCAAACTTTCTGTTATATTTCTCATCCATTTCTATAAGGGCGTTCTTTACATGCTGTTCACTTTCATGAAGTCAGTCTTTTCTACTTCTTCTTGATTAAGGTGTTCATGTCCTCCTGTTGTGAGGTCGCTGGTTTCTGGTGGTTTCATGTTGCTTTTCAGATTGTTGGGTGAATTCTTGCATTGGCGTCTGCCCATCTCTTCCTCTAAATGCTCCCCTATGGATCAGGTCTCCTTGCCTCCTGATATACCTTCCCAGTTTTGGCTCTCCCCAGTAATGGCTCTCCTGGCACCCAGTTCAGGTCTGTGCTGGTTGGATAGCTCGCAAACAAAGCGCCCACCTTGCTTGGTGCAGGCAGGCTATAGAAACAAAGGAACTCCTGCCTGCTTGGTTGCCCTGAGGATTTGGACCCAGTGTCCCAACAGGCTGGGCTGGGTGATGTTATGTGCTGGAAGAGGGCAGTGGGGCCAAAGTGGGGAGGGCCCTGGATGCAAGCTGGGTGGGACAGGAAGAAAGAGGCAGTATGCAGGGAACAGAGGTCCCGCAGAGAGCCCAAAAAGAATAGGGGGTTGAGGATCCTCTGAGCTCCCTGTCCGGGGTAGACACTGCGGGGTCAGAAACTCTCAGATAACTTCTGATTTTCAATAATTTTAATCCTTTCAACTAGCCATTCATTATTAGTCTGTAAAAATTTTATCATACCTAGGAGTGCCAAATTTTTCCTTAATGATAGAATATGGAAAAGAAAACTGAAACCTAGTAACCAGTAAACTGAGGTATCCCCATAGTCATATAAACCTCACATGATATAATCCATTATATTAGTAAAGAAATCAGTAAAATTTTCAATAGAAATGAAAACTGCCATACTACCTATTATCCAGCAGGTGGGGATGTTGCTCAGTCACGATCAAAGAAAAGGTGACAGAAATGGGGTCCTGTTTCAGTGTCTGCCTTAGTATTTGTTAAAACTGGGAAATATGGGTTGCTCAACAAAGTAAATGTAATTAAATCAATTCCATACACAGAACCAGGAAGCCAGAATCAAGGGGTAGAGAACAGCAAACCAGAAGCCATGTATGCCTCCACATGACAAAGAGTTGCTCCAAGGGGTTGCAGAGTGTATCAACTGCTTGTGCTCTGACTTGCACTGCTAACGTGCTGTGCTACAAGGCGGATTTAAAAACTGCTCAGAAAAGAGCAAACCAGGTGGACCAAGACTGTCCAGGCCCATGGAGCCTGGGAGGCATGGAGATTAAATCCACATGGTGAGGGAAATGAAAGGGTGCATGGGGACTTGAAGCCAATCCAATGTATGTAAAGAGAAAATATAAAGAATTGCAGCAAGAAAAGCCACTGCGTGATATTCTATATTGAACTGCTGGCTCCAAACAAGGCCATGACTGAGGGACAGCTCATGGCAAGCTGAGCTGGCGGCAGGCAGCTGAGCTGGGGCATTCTAAAACCAAACATTGGGCACCAGATGAAGGCATATCACAAAACAATCCCACACCAGTTTAGAATTATGATTAATAAAAGGGTTATTTATTTAAAGGGAAAAACTTACAGATCACCATCCTAGACAACAGCCCTCTGCATGACCAGGAAAGGAGTCTAGTAGGCGGAAGCAGAGCCAGAAGCAAAAGCTACCCCTGCCTTTTAATGCTAAGGAGACCATGGCCAAGTGGGCTGGTATCCTAAAGGATATTGGCTGAAGGAGCAGAAGGAGCTCTCCCAGCAAATACCTCAAAAGTTTGTTCCTCTTTCTTGCTGAGTAGTTTTCCATTTCATATATAAAAAAGCATGTTTAAAATGTTCACATGCTGATATTATTAGGTAATATAAATAGGCCTGTATAAGGCTTTAACTAAATATATGTCTTTATTGATCTTGGCTAAATGCATATGAATGAAGCAACTGAGTTTTATACTTAAACCTGAAGAAATCATTGAAATCTGAGGAGGCTCAAGTGGGTAGCAGGTTCCCTGAAACTGGTGTTATAGGTTGTTGTTAGCTGCCATGTGGGTGTGGGGAATTCCTACTAAATAAAAATCCTGATGCTCTAAGTATCTTACCTCTAGTTCTAAGAAATCTCTTTTCTTTTTCTGGACTCTTCAGGCACTGCACAAACGTGATACACAAACATGCATGTAGCAAAATATTCATACATGTCATATAAAAATAAACAAATCTTTTAAAATTAGTCTTAATCTTTCTAATAAGCATAGAGCATCACTTCACAGTAGTTATAACTTGTGGCTCCCTAACAATTAATGATGGATATAAGTGCTTCTTCCACCCATGTATCTTCTTTATTTTCTGGCAATAGAAACTGTTATAGAGCTTTACTTTTTTCTCTTATTTTTATTTTTTAAATTCTTCATATATTCTGCATACAAGCCCCTCAGCAAATAAGTTACTTATTGTTATTTTATGCTAATTTTTCTGTTCATTTACTTTCCAGTTGTTTTGGAAATACAAATGCAATAAAATGTTTGAAATCCAACTTATAATTTCCTTTACAGATCATGTTTTTGTTGTCATAGTTTGCCTAATATCCCATCATTATTTTATCTATCTATCTATCTATCTATCTATCTATCTATCTATCTATCATCTAGCTAACTAGCTATCTAGCTATCTAGCTATCTATCTAGCTATCTATCTATAGTAAATGTATATTGTACAAGATGGACATGTGCATAGCCAAAATCTCTGCTCTATGTACTAAAAAGAGAATTACAAGACTAAATGGAACTTACATCTATGTCTATGCCATGTCAATAGGCCTGTGACGACTCATTTCTGAATTGTATCGTAGTCAACTCTTTATCTTGACAACAATATAAATAGTGCTGGATAGTTATCTTCGTCATAATGTTGAAGTCAGGCAGTGTAGGCCATTCGGCTAGTTTTTCTTTCTTTCCTATGTTGCTGTTTTGCTTATTGGTTTTACTTAAGGCTACCTGTCTCCTGTTAATGTACATATAAATTCTGCAATCAACTTTCAATATTCAGAGAAATCTACTAGATTTTAGGCTATAATTACTATAAATCTTTAAACAGTGTCCAACATTTTGACATCATACAAACTCACACCTGAGATTTGCATCATCAAATTCTGTATTTTTTAACTTTGTAGCATAACGTCTTGATATTTTAAGTAAATTTATACCTTTGTTTTGGGCCATATTGGAAACCGTTTTTGGTTCCTTATCATTGATATGATGCAGTTTAGGCACACCTCAACGGACACTTTGTATTTCAAAAACAGTGAATGAAGACATATTATTTAGCTACTTTAGGCCTTTTTCACATTCTGTCAGACACATTTCATTACATTTTTTTACACCAATTTTGTATGTTCTCTTAGAAATACCTGTAAGTACTTCATAGCTGTTCATTAAATTTCTGTATAGAACCTTTATATCTTAGAATCTTGATTTAATCATGTTAGTTCAAATAGTTCCTTTTAATTTTTAAAATAAGTTTACTTGTACGTGCACAAGTTATGGCTCATTTGAGGAAGTCAGAGGGTGACTTGCAGTAATCAACTGTTGCCTCCCACCATGTGGGTTCTCAGGACTTGTCAGTTATAAGGCTTGGGAGCAAATATCCTTAAATAATGAACCATCCCACTGTCCTTTAGTAGTTTTTTGATACTTCCCAGACTTCCCAATGAAGATATTTATTTCATTTCTGAATAAGAAGAAATTTTACTCTTCATTGTTTTTCATGTCTATTACAAGACTCCACAGTGCCATGCTAGTTGGGTAGAAGTTAGAGACTGTGACCATATTCTTAATCATGGAGAACATATGAGTCTCACACTATTTATTCTATTCATTGTAGTGTCCTTCTGTGGCTAAATCTACCTTCCATAAATTCATGGAGAGACTGTATGAACAGATGATCAGACTATTTCTAGACTGGTAGTAGTGTGGAATATATTTATTTACTTGTGAATTATGCTTGAAATGGCATCCATGTTGTTTAATATATTGTACTCTTCCATTTGGTTGAATTCCATTTTCTAACATTTTGCTCGGTATTTTTACATGTATGTACTTGCAAACACTTTTCCATTGGGCCCTCTCCATACAGTCAGAATTTCTCTATGAAGCTTTCTCCCACCATCAGATCCATCCTAGGATTGTATACTTTGAATCTATCCTAGCTATTTTTTACAATGGAGCAGATCATCAAGGTTTTAGAAGGCATGGTCTTATTCAAGGAGGTATGTCACAAATGGGAACTTTGAGAGTTAAAAAAATCCTAGTAATTTTCAGTTTGCTCTTCCTGTTTTATGCCTGAAGTTTAATATGTGATATCTATTTTTTAATTGGGTTAATTAGTATTTTCAGGTCTAGTTTCTTGAGTTCTTTATATATTTTGGAAATCAGACCTTTGTTTGTTGAGGGGTTGGTGAAGATCTTCTCCCAGTCGGTAGGTTGCCTTTTTGTCTTAATGACAAGGTCCTTTGCTTTACAAAAGCTTCTCAGTTTTAGGAAGTCTCATTTATTCAATGTTGCCCTTAATGCCTGTGCTGTTGGGGCTATACATAGGAAGTGGTTTCCTGTGTCCATGTGTTGTAGAATACTTCCTACTCTCTCTCCTATCAGGTTCAGTGTGTTCAGATTGATATTGAAGTCTTTAATCCATTTGGAATTGAATTTTGTGCATGGCGATAGATATGGATCTGTTTTCATTCTTTTACAGGTTAACATCCAGTTATGCCAGTACCATTTGTTGAAGATGCTCTCTTTCTTCCATTGTATACTTTTAGCTCCATTCTCGAAAATCAGGTGTTCATACGTTTGTGGGTTAAAATTCGGGTCTTCTATTCGATTCCATTGGTCAAAATCTCTGCTTTTGTGTCAATACCAAGCTGTTTTTATTACTGTAGTTCTGTAATAGAGTTTGAAGTCAGGGACAGTAATGCCTTCTGAAGTACCTATATTGTATAAGATTGTTTTGGCTATTCTGGGTTTTTTGTTTTTCCATATAAAGTTGGTTTTTGTTCTTTCAAGGTATATAAAGAATTCAAGAAAATAGACCTGAAAATGCCAATTAACCCAATTAAAAAACGGTGCACTGAACTGAAGAGAGAATTCTCAGCAGAAGAAGTTGAAACGGCCAAAGGACACTTAAGGTCATGCTCAACCTCCTTAGCGATCAGGAAATTCAAATCAAAACAACTTTGAGATATAATATTATACCTGTCAGAATGGCTAAAACCAAAAACACCAATGATAGCCTCTGCTGGAGAGGATGTGGAGTAAGGGGAACACTCATCCATTGCTGGTGGAAATGCAAACTTGTGCCACTACTTTGGAAATCAGTGTGGCGGTTTCTTAGGAAATTCGGTATCAACCTCCCCCAGGATCCAGCAATACCACTCTTAGGAATATACCCAAGAGATGCTCTATCATACTACAAAAGCATTTGTTCAACTATGTTCATAGCAGCATTATTTGTAATAGCCAGAACCTGGAGACAACCTAGATGCCCTTCAATGGAAGAATGGATGAAGAAAGTGTGGAATATATACACATTAGAGTACTATGCTGCGGTAAAAAACAATGACTTCTCGAATTTTGCATGCAAATGGATAGAAATAGAAAACACTATCCTGAGTGAGGTAACCGAGACCCAAAAAGATGAATATGGTATGTACTCACTCACTCCTAAGTGGATTCTAGACATAAATAAAGGACATTGAGCCTATAATTCATGATCCTAGAGAAGCTAAATAAGAAGGTGAACCCAAGGAAAAACATAGTTATCCTCCTGGATATTGGAAGGAAACAAGATTGCCAGAACCTTCATCTGGCGATGGATAAAGCTAGAGACAGAGACCCACATTGGAGCTCTGGACTGAGCTCCCAAGGTCCAAATGAGGAGAGGAGGAGGGAGGACATGAATAAGAAGTCAGGACCACAAGGGTGTGCCTACCCACTGAGACGGCGGGGCTGATCCAATGGGAGCTCACCAAAGCTAGCTGGACTGGGACTGATGGAACATATGATCAAACCGTACTCTCTGAACATGTGAGACAAGGAGGGCTGACTGAGAAGCCACGGACAATGAGTTTTGATCCTACTGAATGTACTGGCTTTGTGGGAGCCTAGCCAGTTTGAATGCTCACCTTCCTAGTCCTGGATGGAGCCGGAGGACCTTGGACTTCCACAGGGCAGGGAACCCTGACTGCTCTTTGGACTGGAGAGGGAGGTGGAGAGGAGTGGGGAGAGGAGGAGAGGAGTGGTGGAGGGAAAGAAATGGGAGGAGAGGAGGAGGTAGAAATTTTATTTTATTTATTTATTGAGAAAAGGAAAAAAAAAGTTTTCGCCTCCTCCCAGCCTCCCATTTACCTCCCCTCCTACCACTCTTCTCCTTCTCCCCCCACTCCTCTTCCCCTCCCTCTCCAGTCCAAAGAGCAGTCAGGGTTCCCTGCCCTGTGGAAAGTCCAAGGTCCTCCCCCATCCGTCCATGTCTAGGAAGGTGAACATCCAAACTGGCTAGGCTCCCACAAAGCCAGAGCATGAAGTAGGATCAAAACTCCATGCCATTGTCCTTGGCGTCTCATCAGCCCTCATTGTTCACCATGTTCAGAGAGTCCGTTTTTATCCCATGCTTTTTCAGTCACAGTCTAGCTGGCCTTGGTGAGCTCCCAATAGATCAGCCCCACTGTCTCAGTGGGTGGGTTCACCCCTTGTGGTCCTGACTTCCTTGCTCATGTTCTCCCTCCTTCTGCTCCTCATTGGGACCTTGGAAGCTCAGTCCAGTGCTCCAGTGTGGGTCTCTGTCTCTATCTCCATCCATCACCAGATGAAGGTTCTATGGTGATATGCAAGATATTCGTCAGTATTGCTATAGGATAGGGTCATTTCAGGTTCCCTATCCTCAGCTGCCCAAGGGACTAACTGTGGACATCACCTTGGGCTCCTGGGAGCCACTCTAGGTTCAACCTCTTCCCAACCCTAAGGTGGATCCCTTAACTAAGAATTGTGCTTCTGTGCTCCCCATCCAGCCTTCCTTTATCCCAATCATCTTGTTTCCCCAAGTTCCCCCCATCCTCCCCTCTCACCTTCCTCTCCCCATCTCCCCTTACCCCCATCCCACCCCACCCCCAAGATCCCAATTTTCTCCCCGACAATTTTGTCTACTTCCCATAGCCAAGAGGATAACTATATGTTTTTCCTTGGGTTCACCTTCTTATTTAGCTTCTTTAAGTTCACCAATTGTAGACTCTGCGACCTTTATTTATGGCTAGGAACCAATTATGAGTGAGTACATCCCATGTCCATTTTTTTGGGTTTGGGTTACCTAACTCAAGATAGTGTTTTCTATTTCTATCCATTTGCATGCAAAATTCGGGAAGTCATTGTTTTTTGCCGCAGCATTGTACTCTAATGTGTATATATTCCACAATTTCTTCATCCATTCTTCCATTGAAGGGCATCTAGGTTGATTCCAGGTTGTGGGTATTACAAATAATACTGCTATGAACATAGTTGAACAAATGCTTTTGTCATATGATAGGGCATCTCTTGGGTATATTCCCAAGAGTGGTATTGCTGGGTCCAGGGGTAGGTTTATCGCCAATTTCCTTAGAAACCGAAACACTGATTTCCAAAGTTGTTGCACAAGATTGCATTCCCACCAGCAATGGATGAGGGTACCCCTTCCTCCACAGCCTCTCCAGGTGTAAGATCTCAGAGTTATTTTGATTTGCATTTCCCTGATCACTAAGGAGGTTGAGCATGACCTTAAGTGTCTTTTGGCCATTTTAAAATTCTTCTGTTGATAATTCTGTGTTCAATTCAGTACCCCATTTTTTAATTGGGTTAATTAGCATTTTAAAGTCTAGTTTCCTGAGTTCTCTATATATTTTGCAGATCAGACCTTTGTCTGTTGTGGGGTGGGTGAGGATCTTCTCCCAGTCAGTAGGTTGCCTTTTGTCTTAGTGACAGTGACCTTTGCGTTACAGAAGCTTCTCAGTTTTAGTAGGTCCCATTTATTCAATGTTGCCCTTAATGTCTGTGCTGCTGGGGTTATACATAGGAAGCGATCTCCTGTGCCCATCTGTTGTAGGGTACTTCTCACTTTCTCTTCTATCAGGTCTGGTGTGTTCGGACTGACATTGAGGTATTTAATCCATTTGGACTTGAGTTTTGTGCATGGTGAAAGATATGGGTCTATTTTCATTCTTCTACAGGTTGACATCCATTTCTGCCAGCACCATTTGTTGAAGATACTTTCTTTCTTCCATTGTATACCTTTAGTTCCTTTATCGAAAATGTGGTGTTCATAGGTTTGTGGGTTAAAATTCGGGTCTTCTATACGGTTCCATTGGTCGACTTCTCTTTTTATGCCAGTACCACACTGTTTTCATTACTGTAGCTCTGTAATAGAATTTGAAGTCAGGGATGGTAATGCCTCCAGAAGATCCTTTATTGTATAAGATTGTTTTTGCTATCCTGGGTTTTTTGTTTTTCCATATAAAGTTGATTATTCTCCTCTCAAGATCTGTGAAGAATTTTGATGGGACCTTGATGGGGATTGCTTTGAATCTATAAATTGCCTTTGGTAGAATTGCCATTTTTACTATGTTGATCCTTCCAATCCAAGAGCAAGGGAGATCCTTCCATTTTCTGGTATCCTCTTCAATTTCTTTCTTCAATTCCTTAAAGTTCTTGTAAAATAGATCTTTCACTTCCTTGGTTAGAGTTATCCCAAGATATTTTATGCTGTTTGTGGCTATCGTGAAAGGTGATGCTTCTCTGATTTCCCTCTCTGCTTCCATATCCTTTGTGTATAGGAGGGCGACTGATTTTTTTGGAGTTGATCTTGTATCCTGCCACATTACTGAAGGTGTTTATCAGCTGTAGGAGTTCTTTGGTGGAGTATTTGGGTTCGCTTATGTACACTATCATATCATCTGCAAATAATGAAAGTTTAACTTCTTCCTTCCAAATTCGAATCCACTTGATCCCATTATGTTGTCTTATTGCTATTGCTAGAACTTCAAGCGCTATATTGAAGAGGTATGGAGAAAGTGGACAGCCTTGCCGTGTTCCTGATTTTAGTGCAATGCCTTTGAGTTTCTCTCCATTTAATTTGATATTAGCTGTTGGCTTGCTATAAATTGCTTTTATTATATTTAGGTATGACCCTTGTATCCCTAATCTCTCCAAGACTTTTATCATAAAGGGATGTTGAATTATGTCAATAGCTTTTTCAGCATCTAATGAAATGATTATATGGGTTTTTTCTTTCAGTTTATATATATGATTGATTACATTGATAGATTTTTATATGTTGAACGAGCCCTGCATCTCTGGGATGAAGCCTACTTGATCATAATGGATAATTTTTCTAATGTTTTCTTGCATTCGGCTTGCCAGTATTTTGTTGAGGATTTTTGCGTCGATGTTCATGATTGAGATTGGCCTGTAATTTTCTTTCTTGGTTGAGTCTTTGTGTGGTTTTGGTATCAGAGTGACTGTAGCTTCATAAAAGGAATTTGATAATGTCTTCTGTTTCTATATTGTGAAATACATTAAGGAGTATAGGTATTAGATCTTCTTGGAAGTTCTGGTAGAATTCTACATTGATACTATCTGGTCCTGGGCTTTTTTTGGTAGGGAGATTTTTGATAACAGCTTCTAATACTTCGCGACTAACAGGTCTATTTAGATTGGTCACCTGGTCCTGGTTTAACTTTGGTATTTATCTAAAAATGTGCCCATTTGTTTTACATTGTCCAGTTTCGTGGCATACAGGCTTTTGTAGTAAGATCTAATGATTCTCTGAATTTCATCTGTGTCTGTGGTTATGTCCCCCTTTTCATTTCTGATCCTATTAATTTGCATATTCTCTCTCTGCCTTTTGATAAGAGTGGATAGGGGTTCATCAATCTTGTTGATTTTCTCCAGGAACCAGCTTTTTGTTTCATTGATTCTTTGGATTGTTTTCTGTGTTTCTATTTTGTTGATTTCAGCCCTCAGTTTGATTATTTCCAGTCTTCTACTCCTCCTAGGCGAGTCTGCTTCTTTTTTTTTTTTTGATAGAGCTTTCAGGTGGGCTGTTAAGTCTCCAATGTGTGCTTTCTCTGTTTTCTTTAAGTGGGCACTAAGGGCTATGAACTTTCCTCTTAGGACAGCTTTCATAGTGTCACATAAGTTTGAGTATGTTGTTTATTTTCATTGAATTTCAGGAAGACTTTAATTTCTTTCTTTATTTCTTCCTTAATCCAGGTATGGTTCAGTAGTTGACTGTTCAGTTTCCATGAGTTTGTAGGTTTTCTGGGGGTAGCATTATTGTTGAATTCTAACTTTAATCCACAGTGATCTGATAAGACACAGGTGGTTACTAATATTTTTTTGTAACTGTGGAAGTTTGCTTTGTTACCGAGTATGTGGTCAACTTTCGAGTAGGTTCCATGAGCTGCTGAGTAGAAGGTATATTCTTTCCTATTTGGGTGGAATATTCTATAGATGTCTGTTAAGTCCATTTGATTCATTACCTCCATTAATTCTCTTATTTCTCTGTTCGGTTTCTGTCTGATTGACCTGTCCATTGGTGAGAGAGGAGTGTTGAAGTCTTCTACTATTAGTGTGTGCCATTTGATGGCAGCCTTGAGTTTTAGTAATGTTTCTTTTACGTGTGTGGGTGCTTTTATATTAGGGGCATAGATATTCAGGATTGAGACATCATCCTGGTGAATTGTTCCTGTTATGAGTATAAAATGTCCCTCTCCATCTCTTCTGAATGATTTAAGTTTGAAGTCAACTTTGTTATAAATTATTATGGCCACACCTGCTTGTTTCTTAGGTCCATTTGGTTAATAAGCCTTTTCCCAACCCTTTACTCTGAGTAGGTGCCTGTCTTTGTGGTTGAGGTGTGTTTTTCTTGCAAACAGCAGAATGTTGAATCCTGTTTTCATATCCAATCTCTTAGTCTGTGCCTTTTTATAGGTGAGTTGAGTGCATTGACATTAAGTGATATTAATGACCAGTGGTTGTTAACTCTGTTCCCTTTTTTCGACGTAGAGTTTGTGTGTTTTCCTTCTTTGAGTTGTGCAGGTGAAGGGTCTCTAGATGTCTGAGTTATTGTGGTCATTTTTGGACTCCTTGGTTAGTGATTTTCCTTCTATTACTTTCTGTAAGGCTGGATTTGTGGCTATGTATTGTTTAAATTTGTTTTTATCCTGGAAAACTTTATTTTCTCCATTTATAGTGAACGAAAGCTTGGCTGGGTAGAGTAGTCTAGGCTTGCATCCATGGTCTCTTATTTTCTGCAGTATATCTATCCAGGACCTCCTGGCTTTCATGTTTTCCATAGAGAAGTCAGGTGTAAGTCTGATAGGTTTACCTTTATAAGTAATTTCACCTTTTTCCTTTGTAGGTCTTAATATTCTTTCTTTATTCTGTATGCTTTTTGTTTTGATTATTATATGGCGAGGGGATGGGGGAGGGGGAGGGAAATGGGAGGAGGGGTGGCAGTGGAAATTTTATTTTTAATTAAAAAAAACATGTGATCTCTAAGCTTCCTCCTCCTGTGTCCATGTTTGCTGCATACTGTCATGACTCCACTCTTCCAACATTGATTCTTTTCACTATGGCACTGTAAATCAAAATAAGTTCTCTCTTTCTTAAGTTGCATTTGGCTAGGGTGTTTTATCCTGGTAATGGAAAAGGAACTGAGACACTTAGGAATATAAAGATGAAAATTTGTCACAGCGGGGTGATTAAGAACAATTGCTGCTCTTGAAAAGAATCAGAGATAGAT